>CABFOV010004315.1:0-53831 GCA_902141375.1 Timema poppense | reverse complement strand
CCTCTACATCGTGGTTTTTATTCTTTATATACTATTTATTTGTAAAATTTAAAGGTTAAACTTTATAAAAGTTATTTTTTTAAATCTTTCCAACAGGATGGTTTTTCAGCTGACCCATTTAGCTCGTTTGGGGCGCCAGCCACTACTGGTAGGTTTATTTTAATTTTTCTATTATTCTTAGAGTAAATATTTATATCAATATTATGTCTGGTAAACTTTTAATTAGAAACTTTATTTGATATGTTAGTTGACTATGCCTTATGTAGTTTATAGACAGTAATTAAAAATGTAAAATGTTCAAAGCTACTTTTCCCATTATTTTTAGCCAAAAATGATCCATTTGACCCATTTGGAGATGGGAGCAATAACCGTTCATCTGTAAAGTCACCCATCAATGTAAGTAGTATACATTTGAATTATATTAGTATTGTTTTTTTGTTTTTTTTAATTACATTGGCGATAGTGTGAGAAAGAGTGGTAGCAACAAATTACAAACAATTTGGCTCTGTTTAACAATGGGGAGGTCCATTGGCTAACTGATTTTATAATAATAAAAATGTATACAAATACAATTGAAAAAATAAACCCAGTGCAAATTTATTGAAGAAAGCCCTACCTAAGGAAAGAGGGAAAATTTCGGAATAATACAATGCACAAAGATGATATATATATATATTTATTAGTGGAAGCAGTCACAAACATATTTAAACACAAATAGAGTAATAATATTTTGGCATTGTTGCCATTATCAAACAAAAGAGGAAAAAGGATAGAAACTTTACACACACACTAAAACTAGTCCACTTTGAATTTTAAAATAAATGGTACGGAATTCCGCACAGACCTTCTCACTCCATTGTTTGAAAATGGAGTTATTTACTTAAAACCTGTAATATATGTGAAACAAAAATAATCACTAGCAAACCTGAGCAACAATTGTGTTATACTTTACATTAAACTTTTTTGACTCCCAGATTTAAATTTTATGGTTTTATTTTTAAAGAATAAAGTCCTTACTAGTATATTTGGACCAAAAAAACAGATTAATTTTGGGTCCACAAAGGTCAATACTTTGTATTTTAATTTTGACTTCTGGTTTAAATTTTCTACATCTTTTTAGGAGTTGCACATATTTTGGTTAAAGCATTTTTATTAAATTCCTCGTTTATAAATGTAGACCAATAAAAAAGGTAAATATTGACTATTGAATCTAAAATGATAGAAATAGATCATTGCTCTACAAACATTTCCCCTAAGAGGTTAAAGAAAAATGAAAAACGTTTTGAGAGACTTACTTAGCTACTTAATCTATGGAATAATTAGATAATTATTGCATTAAAACATAAGTGGTATCTCTGTACAAATAAAGCTCACAAAATTGTACAAATATCTTTTGAAACTATTGGTTTAAAAAAATACATTTCAAATAAAAGTCTTTTATTTTTGTTAGTACAGTAAAAACTTGCCCAAAAGGAACCCTGTATATAACAGAAACCTGTGAAAATGAACAAAATATTTTGGTCCTGTTACATTTATTATGTAAAATACCCTTTATTTAAAGGAAATTTCCCTAATGCGGAAACGGATGACATATAAACTGAATTTTACAACAGGGAGATGTCTATTCACTAAGAAAATAACTGTTAGAAATGCTGTGTATTGGGTTTCTCGTTTCGCAAGACGGATTCGTCCCAACACTGTTAAGAAATGCTTTTCAAAAGCAGGCTTTCAAGATATTTAGGAGGTTGATGATGACAAGGACAACCAACCCCTACAAGAGCTTGTGACCTGTTGAGAAGAGGACATATGTACATTGTTTCTGAGGCTGTTGTTACTTTCGGCGAGCATATCCGCATCGAAGCAGGGGTTTAAAAAGGAGCGAATCTCGTACAAAGTGACGCAGCTGATCATAAAAATATTGGCGTAAAAATTGATGGAGAGTAGTAACAGAAAAACTGGGCCTATTCAGAGACTCTGTGTGCAGTGAGTGACCTTGAGGAATTTGCTGCTTTCAAAAACTGTTCAATAGCTGGAGGAGTTGATGCAGGAAGCTACGGAGAAGATTCAGAAGGCTGTTTCCAGAAGACAACAAAACAACCTACTTTGATGGACATGTGGCAGAACTAGGCAGGAAAAAAAAGGACTACTGTACATACAGTACTCTATATGGTAATGTACTAATGGCTATTATTTATAATCCACGCTGTATTTTTACTGTACGTAAAACTAATCAAGTGTCTACTCTAGTCAATTTTAATTTTATACTACCACGTTGTTGTTTTTTNAGCAGGAAAAAAAAGGACTACTGTACATACAGTACTCTATATGGTAATGTACTAATGGCTATTATTTATAATCCATGCTGTATTTTTACTGTACGTAAAACTAATCAAGTGTCTACTCTAGTCAATTTTAATTTTATACTACCACGTTGTTGTTTTTTAAGCACACCTGTATAAAATAGAAACTGGCAGGGGGGTCCCATTGAGTTTCATTATGGAAAGGTTTTACTGTACTACAATTTGGCAATGATAAGTTATTTAATACCTCAAATAGTTATAGAGATAAGAAAATTTCCACTTCTTTTAAGTACCCTAAAAGTAATTTTCATAGGAAAATTAAAATAACCAATTTATTTATAATCTTAATCAATGCTTACATACAAATTTGAATCATAATTGTTAGAGCCGATTTTGAGAAAGTGGATTTTTTTTCTCTTTTTTGTCCTTTATTAAACTACTCTTAATTTTAGGGTTAAGCACACACACCGAGAGCATTGCAAAAACAACTTTTTAGGGTTCGGGGGGGCATGAAACGTCAACNCTACTCTTAATTTTAGGGTTAAGCACACACACCGAGAGCATTGCAAAAACAACTTTTTAGGGTTCGGGGGGGCATGAGACTTCAACATTCATCAACAGCTCATGTTATTTTTTTACACTCGCAATACTTGACCTTTATTGTTCAAAAAGTTAAAATATATATATATATTTGCATTTAGCTTGAATATTATTGGTTCTATAAAAATATGTTTCAAATAAAATATTTGTATTGTAAATAGATCTACATATTTACAATTATGAGTAATTTCATATCTCAAATAGTTTTGAAGATGTGATAAAAAAAATAAGAATTTACATATCAGACTGGAACCCTTAGTCATTTTATCGAAAAAATTATAGTAGCCATTTTGTTCATAATATTGATCAATGCTTAGAAATGCAATTTAATCAAAATTGTTAAAGCCGATTTTGTCAAAATCAATTTTTCCCCTCCCCCCTCCCTTCAGTAAACTAACCTAAATTTTGGAGTTAGATATCCAATACTAAAACCCCTCGGGGCAACCTTATGAAAACCCTAGATACCAAGTTTTAGCTGATTGGTAAAATAGTTTAGCCTCTAGTTCGAGGTACAGACAGACAGACATTCAAAATCCACTTTTTCTGATTTGGGGGGTCATGAAACGGGGAAATTTATCAAAATATAGAGTTTGACTTTTTTGGCGATCTCCCTACTTTCTCAACCTGTAAGTTAGTGAGAAAGTAAAAAGCCTAGATATTACTTTTTTTAAATTTCATGGGTGACTACTTCCCCTACAGAAAATGAAAGAAAGAAGCGGTCACCTTTGTGCATTGGTTTCTTCCCATATTCTTCCTCTTTCCCTAAGTGTGCTTTCTTCATTAAATTTACATTAATTAGTTTTTGTTTTTATTTATTCTAATCCTCATTATTATAAAAATCTATCCTTCATTCACAATACTTGTGTCTGTGGGGTTTAAGGAGACAACTCAAATAATTTAAAAATAAATAGTTCTTACTTCACTGTAACATTATTCACACTTACACTTTTGCAACTGAACAAAGAAATAAGGTTTCTCAGAACAAACCCTTGACCTCTTTCCCCACAGTTGCCTGGAAAAGATCCGTTTGGCTGTGATCCCTTTGAATCCTTGCATCCAGCAAGTGGTGGGCCCCCACCTCGACCAGAGAGTCCCAGCCCTGCGCTGCCACCAAAGAAAAGTAAACAGCCACCCCCTCGCCCAGCCCCTCCACGACCGTTGCAGCAGCCCACCATGCGAGCAGCACCCCTCCCTCCTACTCCTAGTCCAGACCCCACAGTTGGCAGGGACCCTTTCAGCAACCCTGGTGCACACACAGACCTCTTTGCAGCCGACCCCTTTGGTGAGGAACCTGCAGCTGCACCGGTGGTTGCTCATAATGACCCTTTTGCGAGCAGCAGTGGTAGTGGAGCAGGGTCATTTGCAGACTTTTCCAACTTTGAAAGCAAGGTGAGTTTTCATTAGATAAATGTCACACCCTTGTTTCAAGCATGTATATTATTTAATCAAAGCCTGGATATTTCTATAAAAATACATTATAAACTAATATCTATCCCCTGGAAGAATCTATTGTCAAAACTTATTTTTGAGTTTAGAGCTCCAAGGCTTTGCCCAATTTTACTATTATTTTGCTTTGACTCAATGCTGCGGCCAAGGCCGAAGGGGGGAGGTTTGGGGGCTCATACCTCCTCACAAAATTGTATGAACAAAATATATATGGCTTTATTTATTGTTCAAACAATATCAAAAATAAGATACAAATACAAATTAGGGAGCTGCGTTACCATAAAAAACACTTCAGAGATCTTCTAGAGGTGTTAAATATTTAGAAATTTTCCTAGCCCTCAGCATCTTGGGGGGTTATTTTGCCATTAAAAAAACACCTTACAGAGCTTCAAAAAGTGTTAAATATTTAGAAATTTACTGAGCCTTTGGCAGGTAGGGGGTTATTTTACCATGAAAAAAAAACCACTTTTAAGAGAGCTAGAAATGTCTTGTCATTTAGAATATTTTTTTCTAGCTTCTAGCAATTGGGAGATGTGCCCACTGAAACCCCCCTTAAATTATTGGCTGGCTAAGGCCTTGGTTGCAGCAAACAACCTTCTCTAAGGGTTATAGTTAACTTGATTGGTTGAACCAAACATGCCTGCTTATAGCAAGGTCCATGCATATATAATTGAGCATACTTGTACAACAGGCTCACTCTTAAAACTTAGAATCAAAGAATCTATTTAAAAAAATTAACATTTTAAAAATCATAATTCATTAGTTTATGAATCATAACCTTTAATTTTAATCTAAAGAAAAGCGAAAATACCTTTGTAATCCCTCGAATATTGTGTAATATGTTTTATGCTCCAAAATAGGTTAAAATGTCAACTCTGCATATGTACAGTTAAAAATAACATGATGGCACTACTACAGAATTTGTTTGACAATAAATAACTGGTGTTTGCAAAGTTACCTAATTTATTTGATCAATCTCCAAAAGGAAAATTACTTTATTAAAGATAACACCAAATGCAACACATCACTTAAGTCATGTTGCCTACACTTTTTATGAGTAACTGAGCATATCTTTCGCTGCCATACATTATTTTATTTGTACATGTGTTTTATCAGTATAGAATGTTTTAACTGTTTAAAATTACGGTTTGGAAACTTCAAACCAAATAGTTGCATTGATTATTTGAATATCGTGTTTTTCACAGTAGTATTAATGGTGGTTGCTGTATGATTGTCTTTATTTTCTGCACTTGTTTAATTGGATATAGAGAAGAATGCAATAGAAAATGAGTTATAAACAGATATTGGATACACCCCAAAGATAAAGGTACATGCCTATAATGAAAGTTCACACAAACACACATTACACACAAAATAAAACCTCCAGCAAGGAATGTATCTACAAACTACTAAAATAATTAGATGTTATTTAGCAGGATTTATACTCACCTGGAAAATTAGACAAACCGCTAGAGTCTGGGATTTTTTCTTTTGTTTTTTCTACTGCTGATTAAGGTTGTACACACGTGTACTAATTAGGATAATGTGTTAGTGATATAGAAGGATGAATTTAGAGGAAGTATACCTGAATTTGCTTGGAGGAAGAGGAGAAAACCATTAATAAAGGAAAGCAATCCCAAAACACCCAGTAATAGCTCGAGCTCTGATCTCCTCATAATCGACTGTCCATTCTATTACAAGAGTGACACTTTAAACCAGCTTTTCCTAAACTTTCTTCCCAATCTTCATTTCACCAAGTCGTTTCAGAGCATTCCCTCTTGATAGCCATTGCAACTCTCAGTGTAAGAGTTGATGCTCATGTTCACTTTCCATTTCTTTGCATGAAGCATTAAAGATTATAGAATTCAAAGGACAAGATTTTATACAGTTTATAAACTTAATACATTCTTGGAGGGTGCAATTCAAAAGTTATTGAATTGTTTTCACAGCTAACCCCTCTTTGTGAATGCTACATTGCACCTACACGCAGTCCGCTACTACCGCTCAAACCCTTGGGAAAAGTCCAGTATGAAAGCCTGCCATTGCTTGTGCTCCCGTTTTACTTAATTCTACACATTTATTTTTATTCAATGTAATTTTGAATCATAAAATCATTATTCACTCTAAGAAATTAGGAATTAAATTTAGTATCCTGAAAAGTGAAGTAATGGTGATGACAAGGCATAGAAAAGACCAAGAAAGCTGATAGAACTGGATGGGGTAGATACTAAAAAAAAATCAAAGAGTAAAGTATTTTGGTAATGTGATTGAGGCAAAAGGGGGCAGCAGAGAAGAAATGGTGAGATGAAGGCAACAGGAATTGGTTTTCTACAAGTGCGTAAGAGACTTAAAATGGAAAAAAGAGGTACCCCTGACGTGTAAGGAAGTGTTGTATAGCTCATACTTCATACCCATAGTTACCTATTTAGTGGAAACTTTGACTTTGGATAAAAAAGAAAAGTGGAGATCATGGGAATGAAGTTTTTGAGGATCAAAGATATATGGTCAATAGTTGGTGTACAGGGGGTATACTTCATTCACGGTAGGAATTACTCTCTGAAAGGTTGTTTTTCCTTCCAATATCCTATTATATAATAGATTTCTGGTAGGGAAAAAGGCCTTTCAGAAAACAATTCCTACGGTGAACGAACTCTACATGAGATAGTTGAGGGAGTAAGGAATAGATTATATGGACATGTAATGAGGATGGAAGGGGAGAGGATTCTAAGAAGATTAATGAATATGAGGTATCTAGGGATAAGATCGCAAGGGAGAGAGGAAGAGATTGAAGAAAAAGAACAGTGGAAGGATAGAAATCGATGGGAGGCATTTTACTAAATGGACTTGGGCACAGGCTGGAAACAATTCAAGATGATGATGATGATGGTTATGGTTTAATTAGGAGGGATAGCCAGTACATTTACCTAACGATACTGGGTTTTTATTAGCATCACATCTTATTGACTGTTGAGGCTATACACGTATGTATTAATTACACTAATGAGTTAGGTTTAGGGATGAGGATTATTGAATTTAGAGGAAATGTACCTGTTTTTATGTGGAGGGAGAGTGGGAAAACATTTAGGTAAAAAATCCTTCAGAACACCCGACCAAATTTTGAGTCCTGATATTTTTGTCATCAAGAGTGACTCCTTCGACTCTGCGGTCACTATTGCAAGTCAGTAGAAATTGTTTAGCTAAAAGAACCATTAAAAACAAAAACACATCCTGATAACCATATTCTGGAATTTAATCAATGTGACACCACCATGGTGCTTAAATCCCTCAACAATAAATGTATAACCTTTTGTAATACATTGATTTTCTTACAATAAGTCTTCATCTTTCCATACTTTCTTCTGTTTATCCAATAATATGCCAAAACTCAAAATTAAAGATTTGCACTTATTGAAGGAATTCTTATATTTGTGTATGATATTTATTTTGCCATTTTTCATGGTACACCGAATTCTTAGAAATTGTAGTGCATGTTACTTTAAAAATATTAAATTTGAATTTTTTATTCTTAAAATTATGACTCTGTACAGTGTCAATCACAAAAAGTGGCTAGTATTTGTACTAATTTCACTAAACAAGAATGCTAGTCTTAAAGTGTTTGTCACTTTGCAAAAAAAATAAGTTTCACATTAATATTACTCCATACCTTTTTAAAGTATATTTTAAAAATAGTTAATTCATTTTAATATGCATTTTATAGAGGAAAGAAAGTAGTTACAAGGAAGCATGTAACAAATAAAGGGCCACACAATATGTGAAATAGTGATTAAAACTGTTAATTTTAAAGTATGTTTCCTTAAAATGATTACAAATCACGATGTACAAACTAAGTATGAACTGCTTTAAAATCTTTGGTAAAATAATTCATATGTGTTTTTGTAAATTAAATATTTAGTTATAAAGTTCTACTTTTATTTGGCACAAGGCTATTTGCTACTAGTTTTTTTTCCCTTTAAATATGCAAACGAAGTGCAGGTTGGGTTTTTATTATCTTAGTTTTTTTTTAATTTGCACTGTATTTTGCTTTCAATGTACATTTTTGGTTTGTTTCATTTTTTATTTTAGGTCCTTGATGCTTAGTTTGTTTCGCTGTCCACATACATGCATGTCCTGCCTGTCTTCATTATGATGCCAGCCATCGGTAACGCACAGCTAATTTTAGTGGTTGAAGTTTCCTTAGTGTGTTATTTTCAGAGAGTATTTATGCTGTCCTGGAATTGTGCTGCTAGAAGTAACCTGGATTTTGTTTTCTTTGTTTTTTTAAACCTTTTTTCAGCCTTAAATTATTTCTGCTCACTCCTCCCCCTTCTTCAGTTCTCTAAGGCATCAACTGAAATTTCGAGTAAGGCCGTTGGGATTGCGACCAAGCCGTCTACACAATCGGGCATCAATAAAATGACCAGGTCACAAACTAGTACCACAACACAATCGCGTTATGCTGGCATGGAGTTCACAGAAGACCCCTTCAGAGACTACCGCTATGAGGATCCTTTTAACATTTCTGACCCGTTCGAGGAAGAAGAGGAGAAAAACACTAAACGTGTTCAGGCCTCCAATGACAAAGTGGATCCTTTTGGTTTCGGTGTGGACTCTGGGTTTGTTAGTGAAGTTCGCAACCGTTCCCCAAAGATGAATGATAAAGGATTGGTAGACCCATTTGCTTTTGGGTTGAGTCCAAAAGAGACTGCACCGGCAGATTTTATTCCGCCAGAGGCCCAACAGCTTGCATGGGCGGCAGCGGAGAGTCTGAAGTTGGAGGAAGAGCGTCGCAAGAGATATGAGCAGGAGCAAGCTGACCTAGAATATGCTTTGGCACTCAGTCAAACAGAAAAACAGGGAATGAAACGAATCTGAGGTATAGTATGTTTGTATAAATATGGAGGATGTGATGAGCATTTCATTGAACATTATAATTGAAAGATAGTCTGTGCCTTTTATGTTTATCATAATTATTTTGCAATTACTTGTTATTGTACCTCATATATTAGTTAACTTCAATAGCTATTTGCACATAAGTTAATTAGTTGAGTTACATAGATTAGTATCTATAATGTTGAATTTGTATTACCCATGATATTATTAATTTACATTGCATAATTAATTCCTTAAAAGGAGTGTGCAAAGTCTTTTCTTTTTTTAATTCAAAACTAACCCAAACAAATAAAATGTTCCATTAGATAAATTGAAGTTTTTGTATTTTTGTTATTAGTTCATGTTGATAAAAACATTGCATCTAACTTTTTAAACAGCAAACACAATTAGTAAAGTGTTTTATCTAAAAGCAAATTTCATAATATTTGGTAATGAATAATGGCATAAAAGAATGACAACAATAAATGTGTAATTTAACAATAATTTTTTTCATTGAAACTATTATTTAAATTCAATTGTTAAAAAAATGAAACCAAGTTATACTAAAAAAAATTGTTTAAATTAAGTTCAAAGTTTTGTACACCCCTAAATTTTTGAAAATTTAATTTTCGTTCTATTTTATGTTTTCTATCCACCTTTCTTCTACCTTCTTCCAAATAAAGATAACATTTAATCATATTAATTCATTTAGACTTATAAATTTTCTAGTAATTATGATGAATATTTTCTATCATCAATACATCTTAGAGAAAAAATCTAAAAGCATTTTAATTTTATTTGAAGGTTTATTATTTAGAACTGAAAAGAATGTTACCTCTATATTTAAAATGTGTCATTACATCCTTTATATCAAGATAAAGTGTAATTAGCTTGAAACTTTAAAAACAATGTATGAATAAAAGTTGAACATGTATTAAAAAGGTAATATATATTGTTTTCAGCATGTATATAATGTATTATGAATATATAATTCTTCCTTTTGTTAAATCTTGTACATACTGGTTCTAGAATATCAGGTTATACAGTACTGTTGGCTATATTATTAAATATGTGTGAATATTTAGTGTTAGTTATTGAAAAAATAATAATTTAATATATGGTTAAATTAGTCTTATGTACAATATTAAATTTTGAGAATGACTTAAAGATGATAGTCCTCATAGTTGGTTTATCTTTTTGCTGTACTGCCTCAATATATTTTATTTAATAAGAATGTTAATACTAAATTCTCACTAGTGGGCCTATCATGTTATAGGTAAGTAAGTCAACACGGAATTGTATTTTTACATTCTCCAGTGAGTTTATTTCTGGTATTGTTTAAAAATAGTTCAAATGGCAGAGAATAAGTGAAATAATGTAATAATAGTTTACTCTTTATAATTTTATATGTGCATAGACACTGGAAACAGTGGTAAGAACAAAATATGATTAATAACTACCATTATAAAAAGAGGAATGCAGTTCACACATATTACTGTTCTAATTGAACAAAGATGTAATTTGTTTACTAAAGAAAAATTTGGGAGTACTGCCCAACTATTTTGTCACTGTCCAGCGACAGCATTTTAAAGAAACACTTGTGTTCCTCTTTACATTGTGATAGCTAAACAAGGTTTGTCATTTTTGCTATAATCGAATTTCCCTTTATTTTTTCTGATGTATGAAATTAAGTTTAAAACTATATTCTTTGCAAAGTAAACATATCTATTTTTATTGAAATGCTCCAAATGATAGCTAATCATTAAAAGTATTCCTATTATTTTGGTAAACAAATGCTTCTGTGAAATTAAATTTGATTATGACAATTGATTTTTAAGATCAGGGGCCTCAATAAATAGCTCTTTTAATAAATCATCTGTAATATTTTTGTACCAAGATGTTATAAAATTTAATAAACAAAATTCTTTTGGATTCGTATGACTGATGAGTAAAACTGGATACAGGACAAAGTTAACTAACATTGTATTTGAGCATTAGCTGGTTAGGGGGCCGTCCTTAGATTACATAAGGCTCTTTTTTTTCAATCCCCCTACCCTCACAATCAAATGATTTCAGTCACCTCCCCTCCCCCATCCCTTACATATTTGTTTACAGAATAAATTATGTTATTTTAATTTATTTTAACCTGCACTCCCCCATTTTTTTCCTTATCGCCAAGCCACCTGACAACCCCTGCCTTTATCAAGCCAATCAATAGTACAAAGGACAAGGCGCTTTGTTACCCAGCTTAAAACTGGCAGGCCATCAATACCTGACTTCACACTTACACCGTTCCAAAGATGATAATAAAATAATCGGCATCACCCCAGCCATAACTATTAACACTTGACTAATTTTCATAGTCTTTAGATATTTCATTTATTATTAAATAGCCATTGCTCGGTTTACGAATTTTCACTTTTATGAAGAACATTTTCACCAACCATAAATGCACAGAAGAAAAGTTTATAATTAGCCATGACTATTGTTGAATGGGAAATACTGAGGAGTCTGGATGAATTAGTGCTTGCACCCGAACAAAAATTAGCACCAATCTGGACAAACAACGCTTATAATATTTTATTTGTTTTAACTTCATAACGACATGGTCACAAAACTAAAATAAAAGTGCTAAAAGTATCAAATTAAGTTGTGAAACAATTTAAAAAAAAATTATAAACTTCTTCCTTGAAATGTAGAATCAGAGGTTATGAAATAAAATGAATCAGAATAAAGAAACATACATCACGTTTATCTTTGTATCTCTTTTCTTTGACACAACAAAAGTTTGTGAATAAAATAAAGTTGCTGTCAAATATCTTGTCATTTCAAAATAACTCCTTTTTGATTTTGACGTACTGGATGGATATAATTCTATGAATTTATCTTATCTTATAAAATGCAATCAATAAAGCTCTAAATATTGGGATAATATATACTTTATTTTCAGACAAAAATTACAATAACTAAATGTATAATTACCATTACCTCAACTACTGATATTTCTAGTACAAAGTTATTAACAACATAATTTACTTAGTTAGTAGAGTTCATCTAATCTATGTAGTGTGTTAACATTGGGTGAATTAATGGCTGTCATTAGAAGATTGTTTACCATTTTGCAGAAGTTTCTAATAATTAAAAATGAAAAATTGTAAACACAATTTTTCTGTTTGAGAATCAAATTAAACTATTTTCCTCTCCTATAGACGCCTCTGCTTTTTTTTTTATCATACACAGCACATGCTTATGAGCACTTTGATCATACAAATTTTCAGTCATGGATTTAAACCAGATAAACAAATAGTAAAAAAACTCATTATTAAGCAGTAAGCATACTCTGTTACTGTTAATGGCCACTGTTTATAAGAAGGTTAATAATAATTTAAATATAAAATTTGGAATTCACATTTTTGTAAAATCCAAAGAAAAGCTAAAACTGCCTAGTTTCTATTAAAGTTCACTTTTTTATAGCTCTTCTTTAGCTATATATTACAGTCAAACTTGGATAAGCAAGAGTTCAAGGGACTGGGAATATTTTCTCGCTATAGAGGTTACTCACTTAGGGATGTTCAGGAGTGGCTTCTCTCACTGATAAAGGTATAAGATACGGGAAACAGGATGAGGAATGTGCGATGCACCTCCCTCAATGATCGACACTTATCAACTAATTTGTCTTTGTTTACTAATGAAGACCTGACCCCTTGCAGAGAAACAAAAAAATCGCATGTATGTTTGTGTGACCTGTCAAAACACGCACAATCGTACTCCATTTCCTGGAAGACACATTCGCTTATAGAAGTCTGGATGTGAAAAACGACTCACATATAGAGGTTTTCATAGGTGAAAATGTATAGGGCCTGGCGATTAGTATCACTTAGAGAGTTTCCTCGCTTATCTATGTTTGACTGTATCAAGAAGTAACATATCAGCTATAATTCAAACAAACAACTATTTTAGCTTCTTTTTATTTGCTTTTTGCTGTACATTTTGAAATGAGATTGTATTCATTCGTTCATCTTTTCCAGGTAAACATAACTTTTAAAGTTGTCTAAAAGATTAGTTTTGCTATTTTTAACTTTTTTATAGTTAATGCTGGAAATGTGATATCATTAAATCTAATCCTTTTAAAGTGTTGTTGTTTTGTAGTGGATTGTACATAATTATCTATCTCCTAATTACGAGAGTTATAAGGCCTAATCATTTAAAACTCATATTTGGGAATATAAAATTCTTTAAAAACACTGATATTTTCTAGAACTACCACAGAAAGTATTATTTGCACAAATGTTAACATTATTATGGAAACTATGTAATATATTGAAGAGCTATATTGGGGCCAAATATTTAATTACTATTAATTATTTTCCCTTATCTTTATCGCTATAAGGAAAGCTCTTTTTGCTTTATAAGGTAAATTTTATTATATATTTGGAAGTAGGTAGAGGAAAGGTGAATAGAAATTAATAAAAGGATCTAACACAACATGGCTTTAACAGTGAAAACAAGAACTCAATTCACAAATTACATTGCTGCCATTGGAAAGTTGTAGTACACGTTTCACATTCCCTCCTGATGAGTTCTGATAGAATGAAACATAGGTCGAGAAATTGGGCAGTAACAATTGATTTTCTTCGAGAGGCAGCCATTACCTCTTTGTCCAGTGAAAGCAATGTAAAATGTTAAATGTGTTCTTCTTCTTTCCACCGCAAAAGCCATATTGTGTTTGTTCCTTTTATATGTTTCTATCCACCTTTCCTGTACTTTATTCCATATATAATACAATTTTCCTTATCTTTATAATTGTTTGTGTCAATAGTTGGAAAACAAGACACATTGTGAACTAGTCAAACTGGTTGGAATAAATTCACTGCCTTGTTTCAAAATGTATCTTTTGCTTATCTGATTAGTGGTATTTTAAAAATTAACTAGTGTGTGTGTGGGGGGGGGGAGGGGGGATAGATAATCTAAAGTATTATAAAATTGCTCACTTTGTCATCCAAATGTCAACTTTCAAAAATATGGTGTAACTTAGGACAAGTATGCCCTACTTTAGAGACTATTGTGAGCATATTGGTTTCTTACCGTCAGGCATAACAAGCCCATTATGGCACTAAACCACATTGGTTACTGGTTAATCATAATTATTTAAACAAATTGTTGCACTATTTTTATTAGTCATAAATAGTTATACTAGGAATAAAGTCTATAAACACTGTGGGTAACTTAGATTGGCCATGAATACCAGGGGTGTAAAAAGGAATTAGATAGGGCCATGAATACCAGGGGGTATAAAGGGGGATTAGATAGGGCCATGAATACCAGGGGGTGTAAAGGGGATTAGATAGGTCTATAAACACCAAGGAATGGGTAAATTGGAACATTACATTAACCTATAAAGAGATGAGTAATAAATGTTTTTGTTAATGTTCTTTCTATTTGTGTTCAAACATATCAACGATCCAAATAAAATGTTCACATACCCCTAGATTAATTATTACATTATCTGATTATGTTACATATAGTTTGATTTAGTAAAATATGAACCCCTTGAAAATGTTAAAAGGTAAATCAAGACAGTTTTTTGTCATGTCACATCATTTGATGGTGTGAGCATGGATTAATATGAAAACTGCATTTATAGCTTTACTATGGATTCACACGTTTGTTGAACAGAACAGAAACGTGGTCACATGACAAGCTCCAAACCAATCACAAAATTTCTCTTTCATCTGCGCATCATCAATCATCTCTACTTTATCCGTTCTACCTGAGCTGTTCGGCACGGCAGAAACAATCAAATCTAAAAACCAAGCATGCGGCCTTGTTGGCTTTTTCTAGGAGATTTGAAATAACCCATTAATGGAAAGCATGTGTATTGATGTAATGGATTGTACCACAACACAGCCTTAAAATTTGAAAACATCCATTTGTAGAATGATCTAAAATATATGTTTATCCACTAGAAAATAAAATATGTTTGCAATTAGCTGTTTTAATTTTGCGTTGCAATCATCATGGGCCAACATTTCTCCTAGTGTATGAATTTTTGCACCGATCAAGACAGATTCTGCTTTGTATTTTCAGCGAACGTGTGAATCAAGCTTTAGATGCATATGTATCAAGGGGTCTGTTTTATTTTAACTTATTGTACATTTTAATTATTCCATATAGGTAGTGTATTATACTAAATAACATTAGTCTGTACAATTGAAATGTTTGCTTGTATATATTTAAGCTATTACATGACAATACAAATCTTGATGCATATTAGAAGTATTGAAATTTCAAATTCTGTGATTTTACACAATACTACATAATGTATGCATTGTTTATTTTTGTACTGTGTTCACTGTGGCTGTCAAAAATAAGAATTAGTAAAGTTGGCTATGGTTTAGGCCTAGTGTGGCAAAGCTTCAAGAGCTGATAACTCAACTCACCTTTGAGAAAGATTAATTTTAGTCTTAATTGTATCTTGGTTGACAAAATAGATGCCTTTGGCAAGGAAGTCAAGTGCTCCGAAAATCTAGGATATTCAGAAAAAATATTGGTACATTACAAAATAACAGTTTAAAATGTACTTGTATAAATTCACTTCATGTGGTTTTATTGGTAGCCATATTGCACAATTTATTGTGCATTCAAGCATATTTTTCAGATGAACTTATCTTTTTAAAATACCTTATTGGTTTATAATATACTTATAAAACTTTAAACAAGTCAAATGCTTCAATTATATTCAACCCACAACAAACCCATGATTGAATCTACATTCAAATAATTTATCTCTTTTGTCCATTGTTTATAAACTAAGGAAAAAACCTCAACATCATGTTTGCTACTCTCAAAATACTTTATACACTTATCATGCATTAACATGACAAATTTTAAAGATCTTAATGTGCAAATTTTATCAAAAATAACTTATTTGCCCCCACCCCCGCAAATGGAGGACAATTTGGAACTTTTAAAAATTCCTCCCGGACAGAGGATTGAATCGTAGGACATTTCCGGGGAAAGGACAATATCTCATCACCCTACATTTATCAAACGTTGGTGATTGGATCATGATATTTACATAATATTTAGTCTTGTATTTAACCTGGTTTGAACCAAGATTGTATGGAAGGGAACATGAGTTAAGGCAAGTATCTTTGCGAGTTTTATGGGCGAAATAAATAAAATAGTACTTCACTAGATACATTTGATTTTCTACATATAGTAATTTCAACAGTTTTTGAATATTTGTTAATAACATGATAGTATTTGAACGTAAACTTTTTCAATGAAGAGAAAATGCTGTCATCAAATTTTAGGATTCTCATTCCGAATATTCAAAAACGGTTGATATTACAGGGTGTCTACTGGGCATGACAATTTATTTCTCACGCATTAAAAGCTATTGACATCTAAAAAAAAAAATTCAAAATATTTAAAACAGCTATAATATGTAACATAAGTAACATGCGGCTTTGTTCCTCTAGCTCGGTGTTCCACAAATTGTATGTTGTATGGCCACAGCTCAGAGCTCCATGCATAGCTGTTCAATAAGCATATGAATGAAGTTGGCATGAGCGGCAGCTGCTTCAAGCAAAATTAGAGTTATGGTTAACCAAAATTACTAATTTAACTAAATGTTTCCAAATGTTAAAGAAGCAGGAACAGAAAAATAATTTCAACCTTTAATCTTGGAACATTTTAAGTTACTTAAAGGAAAAATTAGTTTATGCTATACTATAATAATGATCTATTTTACATTCATTAGATTCTGTACGTAATCCATTTTCTCTTGCTGTGGTGCATACCATAAACAAAATAGTATGCTGGTTTAAGTTTACCATGAATTTAAAAAGTTTCCGGAACACTGTTCTAGCTGATGAATCATTCATGTATTAGTGTTGAAACCTGAAACTAAAACACATCACTTCACTTTTCATAGTTTCAAACTGCCCTTGTTTCTGCCTTAGACCTAAGCATCAATATGATTATTTTCAATTCTTCACTAATATTTATTTTTAACTATCAATACTGATCTGCTGCAGTGAACATTAGTACAATTGTAAAAATATGATTGATTCCAATATAAATGTAAATTAAATAAAAAATTATTTAGAAACAGTGTTAAAGTTTCCTAAGAAACATTGAAAGTGTGTCCACTTAAAATAATGACAAGGGAATTAAAAAATAAATGAACATTTAAAAATAGTATAACTAATATTAAAGTTTAATTTCTTGACTCGTACCTGTTGCAAACAAAATTATTTATGTTACTTGGCTATGTGTACTAATCATACGTAGCCAGGGACTAACTTGAATGTCATACTTTGCCACTGATTAGAACTACTTTAGAGCTAATAAATCTGTAAATATCTATGTCTCACACTGTTGCACAATAAATTATACATAAAAGTTATATAAAAATTGTGTACATAATCCTTAAATCATGGGTGTATTATACGGCCTTGGTTGGAAATTAAAAAGATTATTTCAGCTTCCCTTTGTAAATGTTCACTGATCTTTAATTTCTAGTAAAACACTTAGAAGGCAGAAGGGGGTGCAAGTATTTTTACAGTTTTTATAGAATATAAATTTTTTGGCCAAAATAAATCAAATATTTCTCCAGTAGCAACATAGAGTTTAGTTTTCTGTACATGCTAATATCAACATCTTTTGAAGATCTGTCAAGAGTGTCCTAGAATGTTGTCAAAACTTTTTAAATAAAGAGAAAAAGTTTTGACAAAATTCCAGGACACCCTTGACAGATATTCAAGATCTGTTGATATTAGCATGTGCAGAAAACTAAATTCTATTTTTCTACTGGAGAAATATTTGATCTCTTTTGGCCAAAAAAATGTAATGATATAAAAACTGTAAAATTACTCGCGCTCCCTCCGCCGCACCTTAATTATAACACAACTTTTTCTTCTCATTGTTTTATTGTGTGTCGAAAGTGTTGAAGGTTGTCATTTACTATTTAAAAAAAGGATGAAATACTTGCAAAACTCAAAGATGACTGATTACTACTATTTTCAGAAATCTTACCAACCCAGCTAAATAGAATGTGCAATGAATTAATCAGTAGACATATGTGGGTATGTCTTGAATCTGGATGTTAGAAAATAAATTACAAGTATGAGAGGTTCACTTTCTTGCGTTGGTTGGGGGTTTATTTTCCTCCAATTTTGATTTTATTCACATTAAATAATAAATTAAGAGCTTGGAATATGGTATATTCTACCAATAAGTATGAGTATGCAGGGCTAAACAACTATTAAATGCATAATAACTCTTAAAGTAATCAAATTCAATTTTTAAACTATCTAAATTGTCTTTTTCTGAATTTTGAGTCTAAAATGTTCTAGAATCTTTGAAAATAAAATATCCTTCAGGATAAGGTGATTCAAAGGTTTTCCGACTCTTTTAGAGTCCATTGAAACTTTACAAGGATAAGCTAAGCTATCATTTTAATTCCTAACTATCTCCAATGATGTAATATAAAGTAAGAATTCTAGTGTTTTGATTTAATGGGCTATGAACAAAAATTTATCTCACATTGAGAGTTTTCTTCTTTTTTTTAAACACATTAAAAATGGAAATTAAAACATTCACTATTGAGGATAGACCTAGGTTGGGAGAGAAATAACATTTATATCTCTCTACCAATTTAGAATGTTATTAAATTATACTAAAATAATGAAAATCATCTCAAGTTTAATCTTCTGGTTGGTTTTTATTTAGAATTGATTAATTAGTTTATTAAAATTGTTTTACAAGCAAATGAAACCCGAGGAGTGAAAGGAACAAAGCCAATATCTCAACAATCTCCTCTCATTCACCACCCACACACTACTCTATAAATTGAAAACAGACTTGTGAATGTGTTTGTTTCCTTTTAGCAAAATTTATTTGTTACTTGATTATTTGTCATTTGTCATATAACTATAAAATACATCACATCTACAGGGCTGCGGAATTTTTTGAAAAAATTCAACTTTTTGCTTGTTAACCAATGTCTTGTGTATGAGTGTTTTTAGGTGTGCTTTTATTATTTTTTAAAATATTAAACATCTTTTGAGCAAGCTTGGTACAAACATATATGTCAAATGAAGACATGATACATTTTTTTGTTTTGTTTTTATTTTATACAAACAAAGTGCAAAATATCAGTGTTCCTGGCTACAGATCCAGAGGTCCTGGGTTTGATCCCCAGCACTCCCAAAATCTACCTATGAAGCCGTGTGTCTGGAACTTAACCTTGTGAGGACAAATTAGGAGATACTTGAATAAAAAAAAGTAACAGCTCGGCTTAGAAAACTGAGATTAAGGGCCAAGGGGCTCGATGTGCTGACCACATGACACCCTCGTTCCAAAAATGTTGGCACTTATCACTAACAGCAGTGGCTGCTCGCTTGAAGGCACACACCATAGAGTTTTGTGGTTAGAAACTATCTCCACTCGGGTTATCTAATAAGTGTCCAAGCTTTTCCTTCCTAACTATATCATGATTAGATTTTAAAATATATCTAAAGTGGATTTCACCTGCCAAATAAAAACTTTAAATATTCCAAAATGAGATTACTTTACATCAAAATCTTAAAATGGTATAATCTTGTAGAAAGTATGGGTGATGCATACATATCTATAAACTTGCATATATATGCATCACCCATGTTTTCTACACTAAACTAGATTCCGTACGCTATGGTGCAAATATACCCCATGGGTGCAACCTCTTCTAGTGGTAGGTACTCAATTTTTTTACTTCAAATTCAATAGTTTTTATTCAAGTATTCAGCTTGATTAAAACTAAGACTATTTTCTTTTTAATATCTTATACTAACCTAACAGGCAATAATAACCCAGCATGATAAAAAAAATTAAACTCCAATATTTCTAAGAAATTAAATTCTCCAAATTAAACATAAATCATTCTATAAACATTAATTTCAGCCAACCTGTTTTTTTTTATCGCCACTTCTTATTACCTGTTCAGGTTATACAGATATATGATAATTATTCTAATGAGGTGGGGATGAGGAAGGAAGCAATTTAGAAGTAACCTACCCTCATTTGCATGGAAATATAGTGGGAAACTGATTAGGGGAAATCTATCTACCCTCAGTAGGCCCAACCAGGATTCAAACCCTGATCTCCCTGTCTTGAGCAGGCTAGTCCAACATGAGTCTGATGCCTGAGACCATTCGGTTATTGAAACAGCTACTAAACCTTTCCTGTAGTACCATCTTCCATATAACAAACTGTACACAATTTCTTCTGTTTGGTTTAGATGCATACAATATGTAATTATAAAATACTCATTCTGTAGCCATACTTAAGACAAAACTTCTTATAATTTATAAAGAATAATTTAAAATATAGGTAATGATAAATAGATTTGGTAAAAAAATAACTGAAAAATGACAGGAAATTTATATTGGCCTATTTTTTAGTAAAACATATTAAGACCTGAAGTTTTTTTTGTTTAAGGATGATTCATATAATTGAAATTATTGTAACATAGAAAAAAAACTGTGTGAATACAAGTTTTATTACCAGATATAAATTAAACAACTAGATTTTGTGAACATTTCTCGTTTTAATTGTGTAAATTAACATAATTTTTGTTTAATTACATTGCATATAATTATAAAAATAAATAATTGCCTAGTGACTCAGGAGCAATATAGGAATGTGAATAATAAAAGAGGAAGGAAGCCGTCCCAAAAACCTTATTTTTCTCTTTATCTCTTCTTAAGCAATTGGAAACTATTTGCAAACAGTTAAAATCATTGTTTTGCGTCAAAGACTACAATGATGAAACATTATTTCCCGTCTTGAGTTCATTTGAATGAAATATGTCTACCGAAGAGAATGCTGTTATTGATTGTGCTTAAAAAAATTAGTGTGCTCTCTTTGATGAAATTGCTCATGGAGGGCCTTTAACTTATTTTTTTTTTCACTTTATTTGAACCAACTGAGTACTTTTCATCTATTTTATTATAAACATCCTGTTATTTTACATGATTTTTATAGTTCATGAATGTCACATCATACAGCAATATATTTGTGTGAAATATATCTATAAGTTCCAGTTGTATTTTTGGTTGACCACGGCATGACAAGTGACACCAGGAACTGATGTAATATCTGTGAACAGCAGAAGAAACTGGTTCACATGGTTTGTTGCCGGGAATGTAGGCAAACACCTTCAGACAATCAAACATTGTTTTGTATAACCCATTTGAAAAGGATGACAAAAAACATGTTTCCTTCTTGGAATACACAACTATTTGTTTTCAAACTGTTTGTAAGCATTGTTTTCTAGTGCCTACTAGGCTTTACACACTAACATCTTCTCATCACTTTTAAAGTAACACAATTTTTTATATCTCAAACCGCATCAACCCCATCAAAAAATGTCCTTTTTAATCATTTAAAAAATCTACAGAAACCTCTTTTAACTATAATCTCAAGTGTATCATAAAAATCTTGTCATTGTCTAACAAAGGGCAGCACTAGCTCACTTTGAGTTAAAATTGGATTTTCACCTTTTTTTTCCCCCTCTTGGCATGAACATTTTTTAAATTCTACCCAAATGATTTTTTTAATGGTCCATTACACTGGACTCATTTACAATAAAATATGGTTGCAGCTAATGTGTTGGCTGGCTATAAATACTGAGCATGTTTATTTTAATACAGATTAATAACCACACACCATCAAAGCAAATGACGAATCACACAGTCTCTCATCATATACTTGTATTCATACCTTTTTAAGGACACTTTTGAAGTACTTAATTTATAAAACATGGAAGAAGTATAGAAAAAAGAAATAGGAACCTATGAATTTAACATTTACACCATGATGAACACAGTTCACACTTTACATGGCTGCCACTTGACAAAAGGTGATAGTAACCTCTTAAAGAAAAATAAATGTTAACTATCCAATCCCTCATTTATGTTCCTTTATATATATAAAAAACCTCCTCAGAAGGGAGTTTGAAACTTGCAACACAATATTCTAAGGGCCAGATTGAGTACAGCCTATATTAAATACTAGACGACACCTACATAATTTGAATGGAATGCGCTAGTTTTGCAAAGGAAATTGGCCCATTCCATGGCTTAGGTAGAAGTTGCCCTGCATTTAAAATAGCATCACATTTGAGGCATACACTATCTGGCTATGAAACTGGCCCTAAAGACCATATTTCTCAGTTGTTTATAAGAAAGCATTATAATCTAGCCCAATTATTAACTAATATATATATATATATATTTAAATTATGATGTGTTTCCACCAGCTTATTGTGAATGTGAGGAATGCCAGGTCTCCATCGTGGTTCGGATTCCACGTTAAACTGTAGGTCCTTCATTTCATCTCACAATCACCCTACCATTACACATTAGCGTAAGTGCGTATAACCCGAACGGGTAGCAAGACGCGGTGCTAATAATAATAATCCACCAGCTTAGCTCAAACTCAACTCCACAATCTTACTTTTAGTTGCATCTTTGCTGAACTATACCATTTTGTATTAAGTAAAATAAAACCACTGACATTATTTAAGATGGCTAGTAAAAGAATGTGAAGTTTTAAAGTCAAAATAATATTCTAGTGTATTTCAAGAACTTCATTTTATTAAATTGTTTGGGGTCTGTTTTCTTTTTATAATAATTGTTTTTGCATTTCATTCCAATGTTTGAGACATTTAAAAAAGTATCTACAAACATGTTTTCTTGTTTATAGAAAGTAAATCATCTTGTTTAAATGTTATTTTATATGTACAGTAAGAACTGCATTCTAAAATCAAATCTTGGTAAAAAGAATAAACGTGTGACCAAATGTTTAAATATAAATATTTTTAAGTGTAAATATAGTTATCACTTTGCTTAGTCAAATCATTTCTGTTTAATGAAAATGTATGATATAAACATATGTATGAGGAGTAAGTTAATGTTGACTGTGTTGCTTGCTGTCCATAATTCTTAGAAATATTAAAATTAAATCTGCCTCTTGTCAACTGAAATAGGAACTTGTTAGGACTATCTGTGTTTAGTAAACGAATGTTGAGATAAGTTAATAAAGCTGCTAGAACTAATGGTGATATTATTTATTTAGGAATAACAAATATTGAGTAATGCTTTAAGCACAAAGGCTGGTTTTTAATAGTTTCACTCTTAAAGCGTATTGGTGCCTGAGTGCTGATAATGAAATAATTATCAAATGTTGAGAGAGCTATCCACCTTAATGTTGTAAATATTGTATGTTAAATCATTGATTTTTTTTTTTGTGGTTAAAAAGGCATTGTTGAACAAAGGGCTAGATTGTATTCTTTTTCACCCCCCAAAAAAAAATTACATTTGCTGGGCTTTAGAGTTTGGTATACAGTAACTATTGACGTTTTATCTGCAATAGTATTATTAGTATGTATTTAAGTGATAAACTTATTTTAAAATATTGTTTTGAAAGTAGTAGATTATATTATATATACCAGTGGTCCCCAACCTGGGTGTGTGTGAAACAATTTGAAAATAATGTTATAAATCATATAAAAATGTAAGATTTTTTTATTTTAATCAGTTTTCCAATGTAATGAGATAATTATCTCTTATATTAGTGGTAACACTACATATCAATTTTATTAAATTCAGTGACCAGCCACAGCTAAAAGTGTGCAGGCACCTTTTTATTTTAGAGTTCACAAGCCTCAGATTCCTCCCTCCACCACCACCACCACAATTCTACCCTCCTCAACCAGGGTTTCCCAAAAATTTTAGAGCAAAGGAGCACTTGCGCCATAAAAAAAATCAAGTTGAAGCCCTCATAATATTATGAACATTCATTAACGACAGTTAACTATTACATCTAGAAAAATAAATTACCAAACAAATAATCTCACATGTTCTGGTTGCACCTTCGCTTGTCCTTTACTCAGATTTTTAAAATAATTGGTATTTCTAATAATTGATGCTATTTTATATTGGGAATAAAAATAAAGACTATTATAAAATGGCTTTATGGTGCTTGATATAACTGGTGGAACCCATTTTGAAAAACACTGCCCTAAGTTACCATTGCAGCCACATTCAACACCACCGAATCTTCAACTCTAACTCTTATAAAAACTAAACAGCGTTGTTGACTTGAGATGGAAATAAACTTGCAATGTGCTTTGTCAAACATCAAACTCAATATCTAAGAACTGATGAAACCAAAAGTACCAACCATCACAATACTCTTCAGTCATTTTATTCTACCAGTATCTTGCTAGTGTTAAAATGATTTCAGTATAAAATAATATAATTAAAAAAGCATTTACATTTCTAAAAACATGGATAGTCTAAAAAAAAAAATGTGGAGTGGCTGTAGGAATTTGATTATCTACCAAGGTGGACGTCAGCTGAAAAAAAGTTGGGAACTACTGATCTATACTAATAAATTACTCAATCACTTTTGATGTCCTATTCGAGTAAAAAAAGGAAGTATTTAACCTAGGTGTTTACCAAATTTTGTAAATAGTTTTATATTAAAATTAGATTATCTTTTGTTTGTAGTATACATCAGCGCTCAATATATTTTATATTTAAAGTCTTAAAGAATCTTTCAGGGCCAGATTAGTAATCATACTTCCTGAGCCTCATAACCAAATACAAGACGGCACATACCTAAACTCAAATAGAATGGGCCATTTTGTTCTGATCTATAGTCTGTTCCACTCTTACTCTGCGGTTCAGGTCTTGTAGAGCGCGCAGTTGCCAGATCTCATCCACTCAAAACAGATGGACAACTTTTACATTCAAACTTAGCAAATTATACAAACTCTATACACGCTATGGCAATCAATTTGTAGTTTAGGCTGTCAAAAATTGTGTATTCTGTTTATTAACATATTAATGCCACTTTTATTATACACTGTACACTGTCACCTACAATGAATAGGTTGGAGATCTAATCCTTTCAAATATGATCTTCACAAGTACATAGGTTTATAAAAAAATATTCCCTGTTTGCATGTGAATGTGTGTGAACTTTTATAAACAATTAGGCTTACCTAATTCATTTTTACTATAGTAAAAGCTAAAACTCAATAATCATAATAATAAAAAATTAATATACAATAGTTTTATATATTAAAATACTGGTAATTATAAAGGAGGGAGGATTCTAAAATCTATTTAAGGTACATTTAAGTTATCCGTGTATAGTAAATACCATATTAGTTTAAACCTAAAAAATACCTTTATGCTTCATCGATGTCCCAGTGGCTCCATCAATTGTGAAGTAGTGTTTAGTGGATGGCCCAGGTAGCTCAAAGTTTTGAGAGTGAGTAGGTGGAACTATGGGTGGAGATGACACAGGGGACATTGAAGATAATGAAGTTAGTCTTATTAAAAATTGCTCGTCATCTTGCAGCTCGTCTGCTTTTCATATGTCATTTTCAATTTTGTTGACGTGATTTATATAATTGAACCAGTACTCTACAGAAACCTTTCTATTCGTGGCAGATATTAAGGACTTCATATCTTTAACCTTAAAACTAGCATTGTTCATTTTAATAAATGTTTTTACCTAAACCCACACCATCTCTATAGGGTTAAGTTCACAATGATACGGAGGTAAACAAATGACTTTTCGATCCACCGCCTTCATCATCTGATCCACTTTGTATTTTTCAAATTTGTGTTTGTGTTGCGAAACCAATTTCCCTTTTCAACATTTCGTCATCAACATCAATGTTCTTATGGATAAGCCACTCAGCTATCTGAGTTTTACGCCTTGATATGGTTGGGATCGCTTCACACATTCTGCTGTGATAGGCTGCATTATCAATTACGTTAACAGTTCCTTCAGGTGTATTAAGGAGTAATTGCAATTTTCTTCTCACCGTTTCCATGATAAATAGTTTAAAAAATTAACACTAAACACTATGAATCAATAGTAAATAATATATAAAATGATCATCCCATATAAAGTAAAATATATTATAACTAAAAATATAAGGAAACAATTAAAATATAATATGAACAAACGTTTGATACAAATGACGATCAAGCCACCAAACACACTTAGCACTCTGTAGGCCCACGCCAAAATAATGACCCCATAACACAAGAATAATGGCTCAAAACTGGAGAGAGGCTTCTTGGGTGGATGTCAAACAGCTGTGTTTTGCTTTTCCAAGAGGACTGTCATCAGTAGGATTCATTGGTGTGAAGTCAGCAGGGTTATATTTATGTTTACATGAAGTGCTGAGCCTGAATACTGTGTTTCGACTTTCAGTATCTTACACTGATTTAAATCAATAATATAACAGGGTAAAGTGGCTAAGAGTATGTTCACCTGTATTCTCCTGAAACTATGGAAAAATAACCTGTTAAAATCAACCTCAAATAATTATTTTGTATTAGGTGGATGCACTTTTCAAACACGTTGATTATATCAACACACGACTTACAAACTACCCTAATACTAATAAAACACAACATCCAGTCCCCTAGCCGACAATTTACCAAAGATAAATCTCAGACCATCCCAATATCAGACCTCTATCTCAGTTGGCTCACACTCTACCGACTGTTCTAAAGTGTTTAATTAATGCCAGTGAATTCGACCAGGATTCGAACTCGGTCCTGATTAGAAACGGTGGAAAAGTGTGAATGCGAGTGTAAAATTTTAAGACTGCCCAGCCACCCACCTCTGTGGGTAGCTGGTTTCTTAATTCAAAAGAATGGTGTGATAAAATTTGTAGTTGCATATAAAATGTATTCTCGAATTGTTAACATTGTCTCGCCAAGTACAATAAAATCTTGTTTATTAAACTATAATTACAAACGATGAGTATAATGAATGTATAAGTAAATGAACCTTGTATTTTGTGAAACCAATATTATCAATTTTGATGTAAATGGGATGAATTAACGCTTCAGTTCTCAACACTACGACTGTATAACATTACTCTGCTCTTCAAGACTGGACAGAGCTTAAAGCGAGCTACATCCTCTTCAACTTCAAAACGCTACCACTCTTAAATCGGGGTGCTATTGGCTCATAGTTTTTTTCAAAAATAAATTTGAGCTTTTCTTATAATTTCTTAAACATAATATACCTAATCAAAATCAAAAGAAAAAGTTTCCAACAAGACAACTTTTTCATGTTTTACTCTAAACATTTCAGGAGGTATAATACGTTATATTTTTTTATAGCATTATATAAAAGATATTCCTTTCAGACTTTGCAGATGTTGTTCATAACTATTATAACAGCCACCATAAAATTACTGGCTTTTCCACACAATTGTAACTAGACTTATGACGTGATACGTTTGGAATCTCGTGAAACTTTGACACAATGCATATTTTAATATTTTGAAAAAAAAAAGTGATTTAAAAACATCTATGGCGGTTTAAATTGATTTCACGAAATGCATAAATGTATGTTCATTAATATGTCATGTTTATTTCATAGAAATAACGACATTCAAATTTAAGATACAAAATGGCCGCTTGTTAGAAAAAGGACAGTGCTAACGGAGAAACCAATGGGTTGGAAAGAAATGGTAATAGTCCATAAGAGCCTGTACTGCAATTTGAGAGTGGAATGACCTATAGGTAGGTGTCATCTTGTGTTTGGTTTCGAGGCACACTAAGTCTATGACTATGAATTTGGCCCTAAGATGAGTTTTAATGTTCCCTTTTCATAAGTTTTTTTTTCAATATTACCTACTGAAATTTTTAACCACAATATTCTGTATAGCTATGTTAAAATCATTTTTCTATCTGTGGTCTGCAACAGTGATGTGAAATATGGCAAAGGCATAGTAAGTTTTGACTGCATGCTTAACTAAAATATATTTCTCATTTTGCACAATATTGTAAGTTGTGTTTTTACCATCCTTAGAATACTTTTTAGAATTTTCCTATGTACAAGTGTCAAAGTGCCATCACATCATCAAGGCCTTTTCAATCGTCAATAATTTTTTTACATGTGTTAGCTGACTGTTATAGTTCACTAAAGCTTTAAAATTCTTTATATACTTAAATTAGTCACCACACTTTTGTTGTTGTGCTCAAAATGATGTTACCAATGAAAAGTTTTAATCATATAATCTATAAGTTAAACAGTGATGAAAGTTCAACCCAAATATTTTGAAGTACATGTTAAAAGCTGTTACAGTATTAACTCAAAATACCCCATTGTAAAATATTTCCTTAATGTTACCATTAATTAATTCAAGTATCAAAACTCTGCCTTCATTTACCAGGGATTTAATATTGAATGTAATAAATGGGGGGTTTGTTATAAAGGCAATATTGTTTCATTAATTATTGTACAGTAGTGTTGTTTAGATATATATATATCTTACCAATGTAAATGTCCAGGTGTACATTTAAATCAGTTCTATTCAGAACTTTCTAATGATGAACATTTAGCGACAGGGCTAGTGTATTTTTCATTAAGTAGAGTGCCGATTTGTCGTCTTAGCTGATCTCTCGACAGTGAACGTGTCACAATATTTTTTTTAATGCTCTCTAATTATTATTATTGAGTGTTGTTATATCATTTTTGAAGAAATAATGACTTAATGTTTGGTATATTGTTCAGTCTTCTATGAAAACCACTTCGCCTTTATAAATAATACATGTTCGAAGGGGTAAAATATTCAATACATTATCCCTTATAAAATTGTATCAATATTATGACAAATGTTGTTAATAGACTATATTGTATGTTATAGAATTTCCTCGTTTTATATACCCTATGAAATCAAGTTTTGTGTTGAGAAATACTTGTATGTTGATCGTTTTTCAGATGTCATTACATATACAAACTTGTAAATATAGTTGTTCACTTAGAAAAAAAACACACTATTTTCAATCCTATCCTTTTCACTTATAAACTTAACTTAAATTAACAATTGGGACAGTGATTTTTAAGAGGGAGGTGTTAAGATTCACCGTTAAAAATATTTAATCTTTATTTTGATGGCTATTTACTAATCTTATAAGCTGTGTCATAATGTAACCATGAAAGGTAAGTTTGCTTCTTTTTAAGGTTAACAAAGGGTATAGCACAAATTGTGACAAACGTTTAAAATATAAATTTCAAATTGTTAATTGTATTTATTACCTAAAGTTAGATCATGAACCGTTTCAGCCACTTGCCGGGTCTGTTTGTAACATAATCCTCCCCAAAGTAATATTCCCCCAGACTTCTCTGCATTTTCCTCAGCCACATACCTGTTCCTTGGTCTTCCTCTTGGCCGCCCCTTCAATATCCAACATTTTCATTGCCATCTTGTTCTCCATTCTCTTCACACGGCTGTACGACTTTATTTGCGACTTCTCTATACTGTCCTGCACTTAAGTTATATAACCATGCAAAACACATTTTTGTAAATATTCTAATTTCATTTCCGGCTTAGGGAATACTTCATATTATTCAGTTAGACTTCAGACACCCCTAATAATTTTCAATTTATAAACACAGCTAGATAAATATAATTTTTTACCTTTGTTGTAAAATTTATTTTTACTAGCAGAACTTCGCTCTTGAATGTCAACATGGGAAATCAGGTCAAGCAGTAGCAAGTAATTATACATTTTAATAGTCTATATAATTTATTAATACCATGTATTAATCATACATTTATTGATATGTGTTTAATATAAATACTTATCAAATACTGTTAACGTTTACAGGAAGAAATACTAACACACAGAATAGTAAAACGCTTATTTCAATGCCTGGGCTCAGACAAGGAAGGATATAGCAGAACCTCAGCCTTACTGAAGTTTTGCTGTGCTCCACGAGTCAGGTTTAGTCCATCCACACTGGGGTTGCTAGTGTTAAATTCTCAGACATAAAAGTACTTCCAAATGTGCAGTTGTTAAACAACTCACTTTTAACATGTTCGCCATAAAAGGACTATTGTGATCTTAAAGTACAGTCTGCATAGGTTCTTTGTGAGGTAGGATTATTTGAAGAGTGGGTTGGGTCGCTACCTGAACCTAGCTTTGTAGAAACCGGCCGATTAAATCTCGAGAAAGATACTTCTTTATTTCTCTCTATGTTAACTTTATTTTTTAATTTCCCATGAAGGCACCTAGCAATACCTGTGTTGAAGGACTCAAACTCTTCCTCAGAGCGCAATAATTTTAACCTGGAGGTTGTTAGTCTGTGTCCCTGCCCTTGGGAGAAATACATTTGTCACTAAATTATATTTTAATTTAAAAATATCTATTGTTGCAATAGGCTTGTAGTCTTACCTAGCTATAAATTTTAAACTTAAAAAATAATTTTGTTTAAGTTGACAATACAAAAACATAAATCTTTCATTTAAATATGTTTTAAATATATATATATACAAGAATTGATATTATTTTACAATAACAATATAGGTTTATTAATCAACTCTTAATATTAATACAATATGTTTCAAGTTGTGCATATGTAACAAGATTGGGAACAAAAAAATCCCTTTTGATTGTATATAGTAAGCATTTTCTCAAGGCCCATGTCTGCCCACACAGTTTTATCTAATATTCAACATTCTTAAAATGTATTAGATACATACAATATTTTATTATTGGTGCGATAAAAAAAGTTTTTTGTGAGGTTTAACTAAATATTTACATTACAATTAAACTATATTTACATTTACTAAACCAAAGGTGCTCAATTTACAAGTAAATTTTAAATTCAGTTAAAAGGGAATATATGGTATAATTGAGACCACTGATCACAAACTATTTTCCAACTTTTTAGTTCTTATCATAGTTTGTCTTTAGCTTAGTGGGGTTTTTTTACTACTAAGTCATCCACAATTTATTTGTGTAAAATTGATACAGTTATACATCAATATTCATTTAAATATAATTAATGATTTGATTGTATCTGTTAACCATTGGGTTGAATTGTTTGCATCACACTACACTTATTCGTCAATACATTTACTTCCGGTCTTTTTTAACCTTCCTGAACAGTTCTTACATCTACACCAATGGAGTAAAGAGGAGGAAGGCATAATTTAGAGTGAAGAGAGTGAAACCTGATAAGAAAAAAACTATACACCTGAATGAATACAAATCCTGACCTCCCAGCAATCCAGTTTGTTAGAGTGAGACAGACCACTGATCCAAATCATTTGCTATTACAAATAACATTAATGTAAATATTGTGTTGGCAAAATTCCTTGAAGCGAATAGTACTTTAAGAGGTGTCTGATCAATTTCATGGTATGAATACTTTCTTTTTTTAATCACTATGTACTACTAATTGTTCAGGTTGTACGCATATATGATAATCACTCTAATGGGATTGGAATGCATAAGTAAACATTTTAGAGGTAATCTACCCACATTTGTATGACAGAATGGGAAATCATTTAGGAAAAACCACCCACAGTAAACCCAGCCATGATTCAAACCCCAATCTTCCCATCATCGGCAGGCCAGTCTTAACATGAACCACTGGAGGGAGTGTATTAATGCACTAAAAAAAGATAGGGTAACCATTACAAGATAGATTTCAATAAAGAGGGTTGACTGCGATATCCATACCACAATTCTTAGTCACCCAGAATGCTTTGCAGCAACTACTGAGTTGTGGCTTATAATAGTATATGAGATTAACTGTTAACATAAAAACTAGAATTTATCAATACATGGTTTATATTAATCTCCAGGACCACCCTTATTAGACGTAAAGCCCTGGACAAACTTAGTTTGCAGGGGCCCTCAGTTATCTGCCTACCCCCACTTTCCTCCCCAAAAGAAAAATAATTTAAAAAATTAATTTTTGTTTAATGTTATTACAGTAGTTTGCACCTATATATCAATTTTCAGCAATAAAAGGTAAATACATATAATAATTAATGCCAGAATCACCCATGTTTTTAAACATAATAGGAGCTGATTTCTCCCCCAATGAACTTTATCTGTATAAAGGTACTAAAAATAGTTGTGCCAGGTTTGAATTTAATTAATTAATGTAAAACATAGAATTAACTTCACTCGTTCAATAAATCAAGCCACATTATTAGTTTTTATACTGACCAGGCAATCAAAAATTTCTCGCCTAAGCAAAAGCAGGGCCCTGTGTGGATGCACCGTTTGCACAACTCATTTTCTTGGTTTGACTAAGTGAAAGATTCATATTTAGAGGTGTAAAACTCAATAGACTTCATATTTGTTGGTGTCAAAGGAATTGACAATCAATTTTAGGCCCAATCTTACAATGTCACGTTAAAGTCCTCGTAACTTAACCGTTTGTAAAGTCTAATCGTTGGTTAAACTTAGCGTTGCATTTTACAATACTATTTTTATGTGCGCGTTAAATTACGGATAGGTGCCTTCCATTAGTTCTTAGCGTTAACTTTCTCGGAGTGCTAGATTTGTGTCAAAGCTTTTGATTGGCCTAACTTGACCATAAAGAATATAACCAAGTCATTACAACGTCTATGGAACTGTTATGAAAAAATCAATCAAAACGAGTTCAATTCATCAAGTTTGTTGAGGTTATCTGCTATATTTTATCGTATTTATTTTCCTGATAAAAGGTCTGTTGAGAATCATAAACGCGTACGAAGTGTAAATCTTAGCAAAGANTTGAAAACAATATGGTGGAGTGTTTAGCGTTGTTAATGTGGACGTTATGTTTGCTAACCGGAAGGTAGACCTCGTGTTAACTTTACGAGCACATTTACGTGAACATTAGCGTTAACCAAACATTGTAAAATCAAAAGTAGTGGTCGTTATCGCTTAACCTCATGTTAAGCCCTAACGAATAGAATAACATGACACTGTAAAATTGGGCCTTAATATCCCAGTTCATAGTAAAGGAAAACTCTGGCGTTGAAACAAAATGGGAAAATTAGGAAACAAGGTATTTTTATGGTTTAGTTGTTCTTTCACGTTGCATTTCAGTGCCGAAAAATCATTGCGCTCGATATGACCTGTGAGTTTTAGTAATTTAAGGAAACGTGTCATTGTTTTTAGCTATTTACACTTTTTTGTATTTTTCCAAATATTATTTAAATAGTAAATGCTGTGGAATCGAGATATTCTGCTTAAAATTTAAGAATCAAATTTCAAAAAATAAGATTTGTCACATCTCTATTCATATTAGATTCCATCAGTTTAAAACTAGTCTTTGAACTGGGAGGTCAGTGTTAAAATTTAAGTTGGATGCAATAAAATTTTTGTTTCTATTTTTAGTATTTCACCCCTAATATTTATTCTCAGGGTTAGGTTATATAAATTTTTAAACTACCAAAACAGGCACAAAGATAGGTATTTATATATCTCTTCAGACCCAATGTTAACCTCAAACAAATGGTTGTTAATTGTATATCATGAAATAAGAGTTACTTTATATGGAAAGAAAAAAAACTTATTTCTAATCATGAATATCCTTATTCTAATTCTAAGATTTGGAGGGCAAATTCCTAGCTATATTGTTATTTAGAACAATACAATCAAATAGAACAAATTTATTCTGTAGTTTAATAGTAATTTGTGAGAAAACTAAAAATACTAATACATTTTAGAGTTTAGTCAAATCCACTATTTCATGAATCTAAAACTTGGGAAAAATTATGAACATAGAAGGTAAACATAAATGTAATAGTAAAGTAAAAATACAAATATTAAATAAATGTTAACATGATTCCTTATAATCCATTAATTATAACATTCATACGTTCAGTTATGTGTTAAATTATTGGTCTGGGTCTTGGTTGCTAGGTTCATCCTAAATATTATAATTGGTAATGAACCATCAATAAGCAATATTTTAGGTTTAAAACAAATTTCACTTGAAAATAAATTGAATCCTTTAATATCCTTCAGGATTCGAGTCATCCATCCCTAGTTACAATACAAGTGCTCATAGGTTTTCACAATAAGAATCGGCGTGTGATGCAATCCATAGGAACTCTCCTAATTAGTTCAGTCTTGTTCAAACATTCTCCACTAATGACCTAAGATTAATCACAGACTTCTTGTACGCTTTTGTGTGTGTAGAGGAATATAAAAAAGAGTCAGTTTTTTCCCCATAATGTTTGTTAATGAAATGCCATTTTCATCTAATTAAAATACACCTATGTGCTACCAACTTGCCTACTTAATTATTACTCTATGACATTAGGAACTCAAAAGTTCATTGCCACCTTTCCTTATCTTAAGCTAGTTCTATCCAATCTACCTCATTACACCATACCTCTTCCAGGTCCATTCTTATGTCATCCTCCCAACTACATCTAGATCTTTCCAATGATATCTTCCCATTAGCATGTCCTGTTCACCATAATCTGCGAGACTTGATTATCCTATCAATGTCTTGTGATGAGTGCAGGGTATGTACATCATCATTATACAACTTTCTCCACTCCCCAGTAGCCTCATCCTTTTTGGACCAAATATTTTCCTAGGCACCTTGTTTTCTAACACCCTAAATTTTGCATCACGTGAGGTAAGAAACCATGTTTCACACCCACAGAAAACAATCAATAAAATTGTTTTGTATATTTTGAGTTTTACTTTCGTAGACAGCAGGCGAGATGTCAAGATAGAACTTCTTCACACCATTCTTTTTTGTTGGTGAAATACCATTTATATCCAATTAAAAATACACCCATGTGTTGCCAACTGTATTTTAAAAATGTATATTTGGTTTATGCATTTAACATTTGATGGAACATGGAGAAAACTTAAGGAAAAAACTCATTCTGTGATGCAATGTCTATCACAATAACATTATATCTCAGTTTTAAAAATATCTGAGCTAGTACTGGCACCAGTGTAACCACTAAAAAACCTCATGTTGGCTTTATAAGGTTGAAAGTGAGTGCACTAGTTACTCTGCCATCACAGGTTTGTTCATCAAAGACTGGCCATGAACTTAATGCAAAGCTATGCCATAATCCTCGTAATATTATGCAAAGAGGTTTATGTCAACGATACTTCATGAAGTTCTCTATCCTCAGGATTCACAGAGCTAGTATAGCTCGATGTTGATGAAAGTAGCCTCCTCACAGACTGGTGCTTAGTTCCACCGTTACTGCTACCGATGTGGCCATTCTCTTGAATAACACTGTCCAATTTACTTGTCCGGACAGGTGCAGGCTCTGAAGTGCACTTGCTCACGAGGAATCCCCCACAAAATATCCTTACCTGGAAAAATAATGTCAATATTTGAATAGGAGCCTAAGGTAAATCGTTGTAAATTGTGGAGGTTCATTCATTGGTCATGAAAATCTTGTTGATACACATAATTTTGTTCAAGCTTGCAATTCTTTTAGCATCACGCCTAACTAAATGTTCGGGTTATACACATATGAATAGTTATGCTAATAAGTTAGGAATGAGGAAGGCTGAATTTAGAACAAATATGCTCACATTTGTATCGAGCCACAGTGGAAAACTATTATGGAAAAACCACCCTCAGTAATCCTGACTAGGATTCAAACCCCAATCTCCCTGTCAAAAGCAGTCTCATATATTGTGAAAGTGATACCATAGACCATGTGGCCATTGAAGCAGGCCTTGCAATGTTACAAACAGCTTCGGCAAAAAGAAGGGATAAGCTTTGTCTGACAGTGTATGTAAATATTATGTTGAATTAAGCTTAGTTAACATATATTAATTATTAGTTATAGTTAAAACCACATACAAATAACATAATCCTTATAATTTAAAAATGACACCTTGACACTGGAATCAAACCCAGAACCTATGTCAATGCTCTACCGGCTAATTACCGAGTTATCCAGGATTTGTTCCATGCCTAGGGTAATTCTTCGTTCATATTTTAAAGCAGTCTGTGATGGATGTGTGGAAATTGTCAGCTACATATGAGATTACGCATTGTCTATCTTTGCACGTTCATCACAGACACTATCTTAAAATAAGAGTGATGAATGACCAATGGCACAGGACGACTTCAGGATAGCTCAGTTGTTATAACATTGGCGTATTAGGCTAAAGGTTTCGGATTAAAGTCCAAGCGTCATATTTCAACTTAAATATTATAAATATTGTGAGTTCTACTAGATTTTCAAGAATAGAAAGGTGACCTTATGCTTTCATTTCCCAAAAGGTTTCACAAACCAGACAGAGCCATCATATCCGCAAAATTAAAAATTAACTATTGAATAAAAGTGCTCAAAAGAAATAAGTTGTACACATATAAATAATATACATCGATACATTGCGACAACAAATCTATGTTAAGGAAGAATTATGTACACATGTGATTAGTCATGAGTGTCTATATAGCTACTGTTAAATTTTCATATAAGAGCCTTTAACAAACTATAAACTCGGGATCTGCGAGTACTCGTATTCCAAGTTTTGAGCTGAGATTGTCGCTTAAGCTTGAAATATAGATTGAAAGTTTTGTAGGCTTGTCATTTTCGAGCTACCACTTGATGTACTTAATAATCAATTTTTAAAACGCAATAGTAAGCACAGTCTATTTAATTGAGATAATATCAGCATTTTCACTTATAAAACATTTGGTTACTTAACAAATTGTTAAAAATTAATTTCAATGTTTACATTAATAGTGTAATAGAGCTTTAAAACCACTTTCGACCAAAAAATTAATTCAATATTATCATCCATTTTGAATTGTACTTAGTTGAAGTTGTTTACTTGTATTGCCATGACAAAGTAATGAAAATAAAAATAGCTAGGAAGATTACTAAATAATTGAATGATTCTATTTACTATTTTTACCTGGTCCCTTTCTTAAATAATAATTTCTGTTAAATTAAAAATGTAATATCAAGAATATATTATTATATTAAATGTTTTCAAACTTAAGATATTTAAAATTCATATTAATTAATATGTCTAGTTACAAAACTAGCTCTAGTTTAGTTACTAATTAGTTATAGAATTATATGGGTTAACCTGTTTAAAATCTATGTTGATCTTATTTATTGCCATACATATTTTACCAAACTTACCACATTTATATGAAAAATGAATAGTAGAATTGAAGTACATTTCTCAGTAAAATAATGTATAAAAAGAGCCATTACAATGCGCATGTGCAACTGCATAGAGGAATGTAAATATAATGGCAAGACAGGTGTACATAGTGCCCTGGTCCGACCAAGCGACAAGACCTTAAGAAATTCAGAACATATGATAAGGAGATGAAGTGACACGAAGAAAATGACATATAATGAGATTAATTTCCACACATTATTATGATTTTTACTTCTGTTTTAATTTTGTTTACAAAGAAAATATAAATGTTATAAAATGGTTATATAAAGTACTCATTGTAACATTCATTCTGTGAAATTATAAACTAATAGCCCAGGTATCGAGGTTTGATCCCAGTTGCATGTACTGAGGGTGGTTTTCCCTAAATAGTTTTCAGCTACCTCCACACAAATTTGGGCACACTCCCTTTAAATTCAACTTTCTTTAACACATTGGCATAATAAGTGTAATAAGTTCAAAAGTGTATAACTCGAACAGGTAGTAAGAGATAGTGCTAAGAAAAATAAAGTTGGGCAAACCTTTTTTAATTTTTTTCAAGTACATACTTTTTCCAATTTTGAATGATTTTTTTTGAAACCTCTAATCTCCCCCAAAATTTAAAGGACTCGACTCGCCCTTAATGTAAAGTGTTACAGGATGAATAATTGTAAGCGCTCACCGTGGAAATGGCTACGATGACGCCCAAGATTGAGCCTGCTAAGACATCCCACCAGTGGTGCCTGTTGTCTGTGATCCGGGAGAAGGAGCACAGCATCGCCCACACTACACACATGCATTGTATCCATGGCACCAGGAGGTATGTCGTGTTGTACGGCACTCTACGCTGCGTGAACCACTGTAATACCACAAACAAGAAAGATTTGTAGATTGTGGAGATAAGTAAAATATATCTTCTAGGAATTTACGAAATCCACCTTGTCAATTCAAAACCAACCCAAATCAACTAATCATATGAAATATTCTCAAAGCTGGCTCAAAGGTCATTTCTCTTCACTTGAAAAAATTATTATACTGTGCTTATTTATACAACTTAATATTTTAAAATCATTTAGAAAATATTTTATTGCACAAGTGTTTATGATATTTCATGCTAATCAGTCCATAAGAACTTTGGCTTTGTTCATATTATTCATACTAATTGGTAACAGCTCAAAATGACAATTAACGAACATAAATGATTATTTTAACTGTCAGTATTTTTAATGGTGAAGCTTCATTTTTGACAAAGTTGAAAAAATTTTCCATGCACTTTAAAGCATATATTTTTTCAGGAAAAAGTCAAGTTGATTATGAAAATTATATTTAGAGGGAGAATGAAAAACCATTTGGAGGGAATTTGGTACACCCGACTGAGATTCGAACCCCAATCTCCCCGTCATTGGCAGTTTAGTTTACTACTGCCAGAGTTATGCCTTGGACTATGCAGCCACAGAAGTGGGTCTAGATAATTTTTAATTATGTGTAAAAACATAAATTAGATATTAAAATGAATATATTTATAGAGTACTGTGGAATACTATTTTTTTTTAAATTACAAAAATTTACCAATTATATTATAGAGGCCTTAAGGTCTCTCTCTCTCTCTCACACACACACATATGCAGTTACCTTAACATAACAAAATATAAGGAAAGAAAAGGTCATAACTTTCACTGTGAACATATAATTATATATAATAATGATGTGATTTAGGGAATGGTAGTAATGTGATTACTAAAAACTAAAAAAATCTATTGATCTAACAAATGAAAACTAAAGTACTTGATATACATTTATCAGGTCGAATACAAGTCCACAACCATGATTCAAATACAATTTCCATAAAGACCTCAAGTGGTCAGGGTTTAAGACAAATGCCTCAGCACTCTGGACCACAGCAAAGCATTACTTTTAATTTTGTATTTCTTTATTTTCACTATTGTAAAATTACAGCTATACCAAACCAAAATAAGAAAGCAAATGCAGGCTTGCTGGATTATTTGACAAGAAAGCGCAAGACAAAATAAATACAAAATGCCTCTTTATCGCTAACCCTTCCTTCACAAAAATATCAAATATTTATTTTTTCTTCGCATTTCATCTTTGAAATATTTTTTTTAGCACCGCGTCTTACTACCTGTTCAGGTTATACACATGAAATAATTTTATTTCTAATAACAATTATGTCTATTGACTCTCATAAACTATCATAATATTGTGTAACAAACATTAAGTTACGTGATTTTCTTACCATCAAGAAGAGGGCTGTGTACACTGATATGGCTGCATGGCCTGACGGAAATGATTTTGTCGAGTCTTTCGTATCCCATGAAGTGAAGTTCTTGTTGGTGCAGGTGAATACTGGCATGTAGCTCCTTTAAAACACACAACATGTACAAACATTAATGCAACTATGCATAGGTATGTGCATGGTGTTGGCCCAAGCAGACCCTAATGTATAAAAAGGTGTCTTCGGTTTTCATCTAATCCCATGATATGCTCTTTGAATTTCAAAATATAGATTACTTATATATCACACATTAAACGCTAAGTTGAGTAATATAAATATATATATATATATATATATATTCAGAATATTGCATTAATTAATGTACACAAATTTAGCAATCTTTTGGACTCATGATTTTGTACACTGAACAAAAATTGGCATCATCAGTTAATTACATTGATGTGATTGACGAATTTAAGTCAAAAATACCCGGTAAGAATAGTCTTATGTTCTAAGACAGAGGTGGCCCAATAGTCGACAGCAGCCACTAGTTTTGTTGATCGCCTGGTTGATTGATTAAGAAGAATAAAATAAAGAAAATTAATGGTTTGCAGATTTTCCTTAAATTAACATTAGAATATCGAAACTGTGTCAATGATGAGCATTTACAACTCTGCCTTTGTTTATGACAGTGTAGTTATTAACTCTCATTCAACAAACTAAGCTAAGATTATGCAGTCTCATGGATCAACTATAGAGTCAAGTGTTTAACGAGAAATTATGTATTATGTGGTTTGATTAACAACTCAGTTTCAGTGTGTGGGAGGAATATAAGTTCTTACATGCATATACAGTTTTACTATTAAAACACAAAATGGGTTAATTTTTCACCAATGAAGCAAACAATATAAGCCTAATGTTCCGTAGTATAATAGATTGCCAAGGATTTTCCTTCTCAGGAGTAGACCCCTAATCAAAAGGTTTGGCCACTCTTGCTCTAAGACAAGAAGATTATGAAACCTGCATGTGTTTTGGTCAGTTTCAGTTAACTCATTATGTGTCTCAGTGTTTAAGTTTGTACTTTTAAAATACACTTTAGCTGTTGATTAAAATAAACACATGGATTTAGTTAAACTCTATATTATTTTGTTTGATACTCTTTACTGACACTTGCCCTTCACTAAGCTATATTTACAGCCTTGGTCTCTTCCTCCAGAAGAGCATTTTATATTATGAACACACCTATGCATTTATTGATGCATATTGTATTGTTTGCATAAGTTATAGTGTCCCAGTGTAAGTATTTCCTCAGTGAGGTCAGTATAACATTGCAAAGAGTTAATGCAAAAAGATGTATATACTCAAGTTTATAATTCAATTTTTATTTGATATATTATAAGACCAAATTCTGATACACAAATATTTTAGAGCATGCGTAACTTTAATTTAGATAAGATTCGAGTTTTTGTTTCAATCCATGAGAAGAGAAAGAATAAACACTATGCATTAAAAAATTAACAACAGAGCATAGCAGATTTATAGTCATATACACATACTTTAATAAGACATGAAGACAAAAGTGACAAAATTGTAACAAAGCCATATTTATGACCAAATGTCCTTATGACAGAGAGATAAAAAAAAAAAAAATTTAAGAAGCATTATTTTTATGTGTCTACAAAAATTATGTAAGTAGAGCCTGAAAAATTAAAATGCCATCATCAATGAGTTCTTAGCAAACAAAACAAGCTGTTACAGCTCAAAATTGATACAACACATTCAAGATATCTGGAGTAAAATTTAAATTGCATTTTAAATTAAATATTTTTACTGACCCAGCTGTACAGTTGACGGCAACATCTGGTTGACATGTGTCCAAAAAGTGTGGGCGTGGTTCTCCTATTAGAAGCTTGGCCACCACTGTTATGATTAACACTATGACCAAACCAACCAGGTACTCCCAGTACCAAGTCATGGCTTGCCGGGCGCCATTCACCATACGACGCTTAGCAGACTTGGCCAGTTCATACTCGTCAATAGAGTAAGTGCACGCCTCCACCACCCACAGCTGATAATCATATAAAACAGAATTAGTAAAACTATTTTTTAGTGTCTGAAATTTATCCATTGTACATGAAATTTATACTTGGAAATTGGTCTATTCTTACTTAAATTCTCTTCACATGAAGTAAAATAAGATTGAACCACGATCCAGTTCAAAATTCAGCAGAAACAACAATGCCAAAAATAACAATTTATCTTCTTGAATAATGACTGTTTGGCATTAATGTATTTATTTATCTACTTACTCACATGTTACAAAGTTGGAATAGATAGAAGGTTGCACTAAGGGATACTGGGAAGGGGGGAGGGGGGCTAATTTCACTGTTTACCCTGGGTGCATACAAACTGTTATTAATCTTGTCTAGACTAAGGTTTTTTTTTAAATAATTTCTAAAAGGATTTTCAAACCAAGGAGGGTGTTTAAATTAGGAGCTACTGGCTAGTACACTATACCAAGTGTGAACATAGGCGAATTTATAGCAAATATCAGCAAGAGTATGCTGTTTTTCTAGCACCCTCATTTCACCCGAATGAGATTCGAACCTCGATCTTCCCGTCCTTGACAGTAAAGTCCAACACATGTCTGACGCATCAAACCCCTTCACCAACGAGGTGGGTACGTATGTGTAATTTAGAGTAAATGCACACATATTTGTGTGAACAGAAAGGGGAAAACCATTTAGGAAAAGCCACCCTCAATACACCCAACCAGGATTGAACTAAGATCTTCCCATCCTTGGCAGTTTTGTTTATTGTGAAAGTAGCGCGTTAGACCATTTAACTAAGATAGAATAAACTGATTTTCTGGATTCTGATAATCTGTCACTGCCTACAAAGGAAGGTAAGGATAGCAGAGGAGTTGAAAGTTGAAATAACCCGCCTCGGTAGCCGTACAGTCCCATGCGCTACTCTAGAAGTAGACTTGGCTCCCAAGGACGGGGAGATTGGTGTTCGATCCAGGGTAATATAGTTTTATATATACATCCCTGAATTATATCTCAGTCGGGTGAACTTAAGAATAGTTTTCCCTTAATGGTTTCCCATTCTGTACCTGCAAATGAGGGTGCACTTTCTCAATGTTACACCAGCCTCATTCCTAGCCCATTAGTATAATTAGTGGAGAGGCATTTAACTCTAACCACAGGGTTAGCAGAGTTGAAGACGTACACACTATTATAGTAAAGCTGAAGTCAAATGTCCACTCAAATCTCGAGAGTTGCCCGCGGCTGTAATGGCCAATTCATTGTGCAAAGACCAATCACTAAAAGGCAACAGGGTTTGTGACAGCCGCTAATTAGCTCCACGTAGAGTAAAGTAAATATATAAAATTTCATTAGTTGTTTAATTTGGCGTCGGGTGGCGATATTGGATATTTCCTCTTATAGCACGTGTTTCTACAGTCAAAGCTGCAGTAGGCCTGGGTGCAAACCTGTCTTAAGTGTGATATCACACCACTGGATATCACACCACTTGTGCTTAAACATCTTGGCTATGACGTGTTGTGATATGGCAATTGGTGTGACATCCAATGGTGCGAAAAATTTGTAAAATTAGGGCCTACTCTTAATGCATAGGCTATTATAAATGTAAGGGAAATTAAAAAGTTCTTCAGTGTGCACTAAGACATTGAGTTTTCAAATAATGATTTACCCAGCAAACAGTCGATGATGAGGAATTGATTTACCCACTAGCCTAGGGTCAATCAAGGTTAATATGAGAGAAAGTTTTAAACTTAACATTATAACTTCTGATCTATTGACTGCACACTCAAATAAAAAATACTGAAAAATGTGTTTGTTTGCTCTATCTATTTATGGATCCAAAAAATAATATAAGTCATGGAAATAACAATAAAATAATAAAAATACTGTATCACACTACCCCCACCAAATGGGGCTAATATGATACGGCTATGGGGCTAAAGTGATACACCTTTATTTCTCAGTGGTTATCAATACTATAGAAATGAGAGTCCTGTTACAAAATGGCCCGGGTCTAATGTATCACCCGCACTTTTTCTATTTTTTTAAATTATTTTATGCCTAAACTATGGGCAATTCTTTATGCACTCACCTGCGTGACCGTGAAAAGCCCCCATACAATAAACCCCTCTAAAATATATTAAATCATAATTTAGGTTAAAATAACTAAGTAGAAAATTATCTAAAACACTCAAAACTATTTATTATGAACTTTTAATAGAACAAAGTGGAAAAATACAGTGCACAGAGCTTCTGTGAAATAATTAAAAGATTTTTTTTCCAAAAAAGACAGATAAGAGTATGTCTTGGATTTTTGGCTAAAGACATTGTTCAGGAACATCTACATGGCCAGGGAAAGTATAAGTTATTTTTTTCTCTATTTGTATGTGGTTTGAAGAGAGGGAAGAGCTTCCACAATGTCAGAAAAGTCAACAGTAAAATTGTCTTCTTTATACACAAACTAAGTTCTTTGATCATTACAACCCCTTAAACCTTGGACAATTATTTCTCTGTCATCTTCATCAACACTTTTGATTACACAAACATATTTATAATAAGTATACTTTCTACTTCCACCTTTAACTAACAAAGAAGTTGCTTTCTTCATGTTATTTTGGAATATTGGTGTATCATAGTCAACCTGTTCTCTTGTGACATTTTCAATGAAATAAGTCAATGATTCTTCATTACTCTCATCTAAGGATGGCAACTCTTCACTGTATGTGCTATCTACAAAGTACATTTTATCAATCAATTTCTTATTTTTCTTCTGGTTCTGTTCTTGTATTTGTATGACTCCATTTTCTGTTATTGCTTTCATTTGTGTGGTAATTTCAGTTCTTGGGCTATCCCTTAAGCCATTCTTTTTTCCTTTGTGATTTTCAAGTCTTGTCTTCTTTCCCAGTCATGATGTCTTCATTGGGTTTAACTTTTTTCTCATTAAGACTCATTTTCTGGGCTTACTTTCTTTACATATGACATTATGAAAAGCAAAAAACTCAGTAAAACATCAACAAACAATTTATTCTTTTTGAATGACTTTTGATGTATGTTACAATGGTATCATATTAGTCCCGCATTTAGTGTCATATTAGCCCCCTTCACTGTATCATATTGTGCCCCACAACAACAAAATTCAAATTGGACGGAAAAGTTTTTTCAAAAAAAAAAGGTAGGTTTTGTTATCATTTTTGTTTTCATATATGTTTGATTTTGAAAGCATTCATTATCGACAACAATTAAGGAATATATTTCCAGCAAAATGCTTATTTTTTTACAATATTACTAACCATGCTGATTTTTTTTGTATCATTTGCCTCATTTGTTTGAGTATCTCATATTAGACCCGATCAAATACATATTAAAGTTCATAACCATTAAATCAAAACATTACATTATTATAGCTTTAAATACTTTTTAAATATGGCCCACTGAGTTATGAACAACAGTGTAGGCCTAAATTTAATATTATAATTATGAAAGCATTAAATTAGTGATTTCCAACCAGGAGTTCAGCAAGAATTTGCAAAAGTTTTCGTTTAGTTGATCTGTTCATTATTTTCGGACAATGTAGAAATATTTTAATAGAACTCATGTTTCTGAAGAATATGAAGAGAAGAGTGTCGGTAATAATGCTAAAAGTGAGGTTAGTATTAATATTTTCAAGCCAAGTTCCAATACCGAAGGTCGGTGATTAGTATACATAAAAGAGGCAATAAATAGAATTGAAAAAGTATTCAAAAGTATTAATTAATTGTCATTTACTAACCCTACTGGCTTACACTTTATTTTGTAAATTACCCCTGTCGACCGGTCGATCTCGCAGCAATTTTCAGTAGATCACTTAAGAAGACTACATCGTCATGTAAAGGCAAGCTTGCCTTACATAATTACACTATGATACAGCTTATAAGATAGGGCCATAGTGTGATCCATCAAGGTAAGACTTCTACCTTCCAAGGTAAACTGAGTGTACATTTTATTTATTTTATAAAGGCAGTGACGCAAATATTGGAGGAGATATTCAATTTAAGGAATAAATACAAGCTGTATAGAAAACCAGTATTAAAAGTAGATTGCAGAAACAAAGAGTGATCACAGGACCTTTGAGAGATGTAAAAGTCGATCGGGGCCCCAAAAAGGTTTCTCCAAACAAAAAAAGGTTGAAAATCACTACATTAAGTACTGAAATTAAATTGAGCTCACCATTAAGAAAGGAACAAGCGTAGTCAGGATGAGCAGAGTACCTAAAGTGATGGTGTCTCCATTAAATTTGTGTGAAATTTTTGGGTCATCACAATAGAAACCCAATTTAGAATTTGGGATGAGACCAAACTCCCCTAAACCAAGCACAGCCAACACTGAAACAGAAAAAGATCATTATTAAACTAAGTAATATGTTTTTGTATATACACATATCATAGTTTGCTTATTTGTAAAAGTTAAACAATCTATTAATGAGCATGTGATACCCATAGTACTTGCATAGCCTTAGATGTAAAAGACTTAAAGAACAAATTATTATGGCTGAAATCATGATAATGAAAGTTGAAAAAAGTGAACTATTTAAAAATATAAATTCGTTAATATCACTATGTAGAAAAATATCTTTGATGCTGGCAAATCAAATTTCATATAATAATTAAGAGTAAAAGATGTTCTTGGATGGCTTGAAATGGGAGGGATGCATCTCAAGTAAAAATAGAAACATCCCATCCATACAACCTAAAGATAGTTTCAAACTACCAAGTTTCACTATTTGTGTTCAATTAATTGTGTATATGTTACTTTCCTCCCTATTAATTCAAGGATAACCATGTTTATGAAAATGAGAAATAAATTTAAGAATGTTTCAAATTATTATGTTTGTTTTATGATTGCCCTAAAACTTGATAATGGAAAGAAAAGAAAAAAGTCAAAGTAATAATTGGCCTGGATAATTTACATTTTGTTGATCATATACCAAGTTTTGAAAAAAGTATACCGGTAGTTTATAACGTTGTCTGTGACCTGGAGAAGTAACAAGACAGATAACACTTTCAACATTATTTTTTAAACACTTTATCTTCAGACAAGCAAAGGCAGGCCATAATCACGCAAGTTGTCAAAAATAATGGAATAATAATGTGCACGTGTCTGAGAAAGCGTTACATTACTTGATAAGGTATGTAAATTGTTCCTGGTGTAAGCTTGATTAACAAATTATTATTTTAACCGGAGTTTGACATAAGTGAGATTATTCCCAACTAAAGTCACACTTAATTAACTCTGATTATTTAGGCTCTCTAATTCCTATTCAAAATTTAAATAATCCTAATACATTCATTAGCCAGCAAATGTTTTCAGTTTGATCCACCATTTCTAGTGTCAAACAACAATTTTTGTTTTTTCACCATTATATGGTTATGAGTGTGTAAATATTTAATAAATAAACACAAGCCTAATATTTCTATGAAAATAACATTATTAACTCACCTAGTCACCAGGACCACCCTTGGTGGTCGAATGGTCTAAGGTGTCAAGTCTCACAGCATACTAGAATGCTGATAATGGGTATATAGTGCTCGAATCCCAGCCAGGTGTACTGAGAGTATTTTTTTCAACTATTATTCAACCTCATTTATATCTAACACATAAGCGTAACTATTACAATTGTGTGAAACCTGAAATGTGATAAAAAGAACCAAAGTGCTGCTCAGCCTTGTTGACTAGCAAAGTTGAAAAGGCTTCAACATCTATTTTCACATAAAATATCTAAAACATTTAACATCATCTAAGGAGTAAGTATGATCAAGGTTATTCAGGATAAAATGCACATACATTAGCAAACATGAAGAGTGAATGTAAAAGCCACAGTCAAGAATTAATAAATCAAAGAAAACTATCCCCAGTTCACCCATCATTATCGTGGAGAAAAGATGGGGAAACCCCTTTATGAAAAATCATACAATTGGATAATTAACACCTGCACCTAGCCTAGTTTCGATCCTTGACCTCCCAATTACCTTCAATCCAGTCTACTACAAAACTGGTGCAGGCAATAAATTTCTAAGATGTTTTGATATTACTCAATTAATCTAGCCTTCAATATTTTATGTAAACCTGGTGTATGTTATCATAAGGAGTTAATTGAAACTACATGTTTTAATCTACCAAGGCTTTCAGCTCATCATGTTTAACATTCGGTGTAGATTTAGGCAGCCTATATTGTGGTACAAAGTTAGATCAGATGCTATTTGATTAAAAATACATATTTGTAATAAATTCTTTGGTGGTTGGATTAAAAGTGAAAATAGATGGAAGAAATAGTAGAGACCAGACCAAAAATTTAGTTGTATGTACTAGTAATAAATACTAAACCTACCTGTAGTGTTTTAGACCTAAAGGCCTACCTAATGATTTAGCCCAACGGCTTTAAAAAAATTAAACCCCACTGTGCCATAATTCGAACACGTTAATTTATTTATTTTATGGTGCGGCAGATGGGAGCGCAAGTGTTTTTACAGTTTTTATAGAATTGAAATTTTTTGGCGAAAATAAAACAAATATTTCTCCAGTAGCAACATAGAGCTTAGTTTTCTGCACATGCTAATATTAACAGATCTTGAATATCTGTCAAGGGTGTCTTGGAATTTTGTCAGAACTTTTTCTCTTTATTTAAAAAGTATTGACAGAATTCCAGGACAACCTTTACATATATTCAAGATCTGTTGGTGTTGGCGTGAGCAGAAAACTAAACTCTGTGTTGTTACTGGAGAAATGTTTGATTTATTTTGGCCCAAAAATATGTAATGCTCTAAAACCTGTAAAATTACTCGCGCTCCCTTCTGCCACACCTGTAGAAGAGAACATAACCTATATCACATAAAGCAGTTTCAAGTCACACACACATGTTCAAGTGTCAAAATTTCAACAAAAAGCTTGGTTAGAGTTATGAAACACACTAAACAAATATTTAAATTCAAAATAACTCACAAACACCCAAACGATTCTTTGGTTCCATAGTCTTTGGAATTACGCAATAACTTCACACGGATATAATTTAAGAATAATCATTTATGAACATTGATGGAAACACATTGTATAAGATTGTTGGCGTGCTCGTGGGAACTATTCCATGAACAATGATTTCTCTTTCTCGTATGTTACTAAGATTTAACTTTCAACCTTGTCCTTTCGCAATATACCATTCCATTGGCTGTCTAGCAAAAGTCAGCTGTTTTGCGAGATATGTGACGTCATTGTTTGCTCTCGCGCGGTTGCTGTGTCATACACACGTGATCGGCCTTGACCATAAGTGAGAGCAATACCCTATCTACGTTAGGTACAGTAGCCCCATGCATGGCTTCTTTGGTGCTGACTGACAGCTCAGAGATGACTTCTGACAGTCAACATTTAGGTATATACCTACATTTTGACCGTCAGAAGTGACAGCTGCTAAACACATGTTTTTGCAGATCATTTGGTTTGGCGTAAGGATACATAATTTGGTCTGGTAACTTTTCAAAGCTTTTAGCTGTCAGCTGTGAACTGTCAGTCCGCACCAAAGAAGCCATGGGGCTACTGTAGGTGACCATTATCAAAAATTAACAGATCTCTTCCCTTATTATGTATCTATTCACAAAACCTTATGATCTGCGAGACCATAAATATTAGTTTGATTTGTTGTGTCACTTTTGGCAGTTAAAACTCTCACAACAAACAATTTGTTTTTAAAAATGTTTTTCTTTGATCTGTTTTTACATTTTCTGTTAGTTGTCAATTACCAATTACCACCACTCCACCCCTATGGCAATGGATCTAGCAAATTTACCTTATTTAAACCTTGATTTTTATAGGAATCCTACTTTTTGCCATCAGCATTGATTGAATGTCACTTAAATCTGGCATTCTATAAATATAATGTTTTGATTTATCATTTATTATTAAGTTCATATAAAAATTTATCAAAAGTTTTTAATAATACTTTCACTTCCTTATGGATCACTGTATAATCTCTATTTACATTAGACCTTAAATTAACTGATAATGTAAATACAAATGTAATATTTTTTCCCCTGCCATTGTGGCAACCAGAGACGGATTTACACTATAGGCTCACTAGGCACGGGCCTAGGGGCGGTGGCTTTAGAGGGCGGCATATTTTGGATAACATTATTTTTATTATAATATTTTGTTTTTAATAATTACGTTTAAAAATTAATGAATAACATTATCAGAATAGTTCGAGCTAAAGTCAGAACGACAATACTTATTTTAAATAACTTTACTTTGCAATTGCTCTGTAACTGAGGCCAGTCTCCCCTTCTTCAAAATGCTGACTCATGCTACTGTAGGGCATATACATGCCTGATTATCTTTGGTAGAAATCTTTTCTTGAATACTAACTTCTAATAACATTTAATATAACGAGCCGTTTTTTCTTTCTTTATTTTTGTAGTACAATATATAGTCCTTAAGCTTAATGTCAGTACTTCATTAGTCATCCTCCAGTTTATGAAAAAGATACCAAAATCTCTGTATGGAATTGTGCGCTTCACAGTGCAAGTGACGTGGTGTTTGACTGTTGTGCGCATGCTCACATAGGAGGGGATGGAGAGGAAGGCGGAACTGCCAGGTAGAGATAGCACTCTTACTCTCGCAGTGCCGGCTCTGGCGTGATGGTGGAAGTAAGTTTTTTTTTACTTAGCGTGTGTTGTGCTTAAAAAACATGTACCATATTCTTGAATGTGATAAAGTGTAGAAGAGTGTAGAATAAGACTATTATTCTGCTTCCAGCTATTCTATTTGATTAACTTTTTTTTTTTATTATTTACCAGAAAGACTAAATGCGCTTGCAGTACTTTCAATGGAGAAAAATTTCCTCAACTGTCATCCAGAGATCAAGGAGAAAATCATTGAACTTTTTGCCCAAATTAAAACAAGAAGAATGGATTTAATTTTTAAATGAATGGATCAAGGTTCAACTGTAACAAATTAATTTAAAGTAAGTAAAAGAGGTGTTTTTTTTTGTTAAGATTTTATCAAGTTCCTGACTAAATTTTCTTTTTATACATGTTATTTTCCTTTTACACAATTTTAAAACAAAGGCTAAAAATTTTCTGGAGCACCACCCCCACTAATTTTAGCTACGAGCCGCCACTGCTCATGACGTGTCTATTCACCAAACTATGACATCTGAAAGAGCATATATTATTGAGCTGCTATCACTTTTGACAATCAAAACTGTCACAATAAACATTTTGATTTTTTTTAAAGCGTTTTCCTTTATTTAAATACAAACTTATGAAAATAGCCGTTTGGATGTTGTTGTTTTTTTAATCAGGCCTGTTGATGACGTCATACAAACTGTTTTTGGCAGCGTTCATGTGCATGTGCTTACAAAATAAAAGGTTTTATTTTGATGGTTAGTTATAAGAAGATACAAGTGTGAATATAATAGTTTTTAATTTATTATATCATGCGGTATATTATCTCGTGTGGCTACAGCCACGAAACAAATACCTAATAGTTGTAAGTTATTGATATTTATTGTTCTTTCAATTAGTCAATTATATAGCCAAGCCAATTATATAGTAATTCTTAGGGAAGTACTATTTAATCAATTAGTAGCAAGCGTATAACCCGAACGGGTAGTAAGACGCGGTGCTAAATATAATATAATAATTAGTAGCACTTTTGGTTGATAATAATAGTATAACTAAGAAAATAATTACTATTTCCGAATGGGTTAACATTAGTGAAGTTCAGACAATGTTCGCAGTAAATAACTTTTGATAGCTGTCACCTGTACTCCTACCATAGATGCGGTGTATGTAAATTCGTAAGGAAACAGGTTTATCGAGAGAAAGTATTTGGTTCCACATACGAAATATCACTGAAAGTGTAAGTTTGCTTTTCTTTTCAAAATAACTTGCGTAGGACCTTAATCACTTGTGAAAAATTGAAATTTTTCTATTTTTTTTTAATCTCCTGTCCCTCTCAGTTCACAAAAAAAGTATTGTTAAAATCGAAAATAATTTTATAATATTAAAATCGTGTCTCAAATTATACTCGTACACAAATCACATTTTAAATACCTATACCTTAAGATTAAAAGTACCATCTGGACACGGTTGCCAACTCAATTCCATTCCAGGCGTTGTTTTATTGAACATACAGTCATATTTGAATAAACTATTGTCCACAAAGTACAACATAATGTTGCCCATAGTCATTGTTTAACATTAAATTATTGACTTTTATTTATTTTAAATAGGGTTTCATTTAATCTAGTGATCATAGTTTCTGGCTACAGATCCAAAGGTCCTATATTCGAACCCTGGTGCCTTCAGATTGTTCTGTGAAGCAGTAGGTCTGTAACGGGGTCAAACACAGACTCGTGAGGACAAAAAACGAGGAACTACTTGAATAAAAAAAGTAGCAGCTCCTGTCTAGAAAATTTGAGATTAACGGCCGAAGGGTCAGTTATGCTGACACATGACACACTCTATCCGCAGAAGTTGGTACTCTCTTCGTCGACAGACGGTGGCCGCTCGGCAGGTAGGCCCTATGGCTCGATCGTGGGCCGACGCAATGGAGTTTTTTCGTTCGAAGTAAGAATTAAAAATTAGCGAATTGACAATAGTGTGTTCAAAGGGCACACCGAAATGTTGTAATTATGTAATAACTTACTTTATAATTTCTTTATAATCTTGGTTAAAATATGGACAGTTATTTCCATGCACTTAATTTAGCGGTTGACACCCAGCAAAATAATGGAACAGGTGACGGCTATACGTAAATCAATTTTGTGTCATTGTCTTCATCGGTTTATTGACAGAACGAAAGAGAAGCCCACTTTGCTCACTCCGAGGTTAAATATAGTCCAACTTTCATCGTTCAACTGGAAAACAAAACCTACCAGAAAACTAGATATACTTTCAAGTATGCGTACATCAAATCATGTGATATTCGTGTCACTTTTGATCGGTACTATAGGCCCCTACTTATTTTTTAAAAAAAACTATTAATAACCAACCACTTTTGTGGCCACGTGGTCTAACGCGCATATCTCGTGTTGGACTAGACTGCCGAAGACGGGGAGATCGAGGTTCAATCCCGGTCGGATGCACTGAGGGTGGTTTTCCCTAAATGGTTTTCCCTCAAATGCGGATGCATTTCTTCTAAATTAACCCTTCCTCGCCCATTAATCAGTACAAAGGCGTATAATCTGAACAGGTAGTAAGACGCGGTGCTAATAATAATAATATTTATATAGTAAGATGTTAAAAATAATATTAAGATTTTTTTAAAGTTTCTTCCTATAAATATTGGAATGTAGTTTGCCACTGATGGTGACTGCAGATAATATATTATGTGATTAATAATATAAAATAGTATAATTATATTGATATTAATTAAATATGGTCTAATCCGGATCAGGGGTGGGGAACCTTTTGGCATAAGAAGGCAGTCACCTCACGGATTCCTCATAAGGCTGCACACTTCATGTACAGTGAATTTTGCCTAAATTAAAAAGACGTACACTAACTATATTTAAGTTAATGTCTTTTTTAGTAACCCTTATAGAAGCTAACAATTTTTAGTGAACTTTTTTCCTTTTTATTCGATGAGGATAAATTTCAATTCTTTATATATTTACTATAAATTATTTGATTTGAACATTTCCGCTTTTTCTTGAGTTTGTTGTCCATGGATTTTGGTTCGTTTTTAAATTCAAGTGCATATAATTATCTAATGTACAAGTATATTTAAAAATAGATATCAACATATGGTAATCAGGATTATAAAGTCTAATAGAACATCACTCAAGAATGAAATTCTACAAACAAAACATTCTAACCGTTAATAAAACACTTCATCTTATAGCACAGTAGTGTATTGTCACTTCCCCTTCACTCTAACAATAACAGGTAACAATAACTATTACAAAGTAAATGTATAACAAATTAGAGACTGGGAAATATTTCATAAGAGTAAGAGAAATAAATAAGTAACAATAATAGATTTATTATTATAAAAAACCTAAAAAGATGATATAGGGTTACAATTTATTGCAGGACCTAAGAATAATAAACAGTAATAAATGTCCGTTAAATTGGTTAGGGTAAACATGTAACTGTTAGAAGTATAAAGGAAAACGTTAAGCTTTAAAATGACAAATGTGATAGGATTTAGCAACTCCAAATATATAGGAACTTCCCGTAGCACGGGAGAATACATATCCAAGAAGACACGGTAACAGTCAAAAGTAAGTTAAGTTGATAGAGAGTATTGGATTCCAAAACAGCCGGGCTAGCGCCAGACTACCACCAGAAGGGTCTAAACAGAAAAC
>CABFOV010004314.1:40649-53833 GCA_902141375.1 Timema poppense | reverse complement strand
TAATCCATTAGCGTAATTAGTACTTAAAGCGTATAACCCGAACGGGTAGTAAGACGCGGTGCTAAATATTATTATTATTTAGGATCAAAAGCGAAAGAACCTACAAATCTTGCCAGGAAAGGTATTTTCACATTCCTTCCAGAGCGCTTCAACACGCCATAAGCGATATCGGGACCGACGGCTTTACTTCTCTTCCGAAGGAAGTTGTACGACGGATGCTTATCGCTAAAGAAAAATTCGTGGTCTCCAGCTGGGTTTGAACCCACGAACATCAGGTCCTGAGGAGAGCACTTTACCACAAGACCACCGAGGTCATCTGTTTGCTCAAATGTTTTCCTTTGAAGAAGAAAGGTACTAAATGTTTAGTACCTTATGTGTCAGAATACATACTGGTATTATCAGTATTAACGACCAGTTTAATATCTTCATCTCCACTAAATTTTTTAAAGAGAATGTAACCCAAACGATCAAACCAGTAGCTGGCGCCGCCGGTAGCATAAGTTCCGTTACTCCGAGTTAGTGGGACACAAGACACCGATCCTCGCAGCCTCTCAAACCTGGGGTCCTATTCTCTACTCCTGTACCTCACATCTTCTCAAACCAGGGGTCCTATTCTCTACTCCTGTACCTCGCAGCCTCACAAACCAGGGGCTCTATTCTCTACTCCTGTACCTCACATATTCTCAAACCAGGGGCCCTATTCTCTACTCCTGTACCTGTCATATACTCAAACCAGGGGCCCTATTCTCTACTCCTGTACCTGTCATCTTCTCAAACCAGGGGTCATGTTCTCTACTCCTGTACCTCACATCTTCTCAAACCAGGGGACCTATTCTCTACTCCTGTACCTGTCATATTCTCAAACCAGGGGCCCTATTCTCTACTCCTGTGCCTTGCATCTTCTCAAACCAGGGGTACTATTCTCTACTCCTGTACCTCACATATTCTCAAACCAGGGGCCCTATTCTCTACTCCTGTACCTGTCATCTTCTCAAACCAGGGGCCCTATTCTCTACTCCTGTACCTGTCATCTTCTCAAACCAGGGGCCCTATTCTCTACTCCTGTACCTGTCATCTTCTCAAACCAGGGGTCCTATTCTCTACTCCTGTACCTGTCATCTTCTCAAACCAGGGGCCCTATTCTCTACTCCTGTACCTGTCATTTTCTCAAACCAGGGGCCCTATTCTTCTAAGAATGCCAGTAAATCCATGGATCCAACCAGGGACATTTCCACTCGGCAGCTTTAGGCCACATTCTTTATTCCTTGCCCCCCTCTCCACCCGGGCTATCCGCTTATATATAGGGTAGTGATGGAAAGGGTTAAATCGAGCGAAAGTGTGGCCGCATTCACGTGTAGGGAGATTGGGAAACCATTAAGGCGTTCAGTACGTTCGGCCGGGATCAGAGCCCCGACCTTCCCGTCACAGGCAAGACGAGCGACTGAGGCTTCGACCACGTGACTCACACAGTCCATCCAAAGNAACGGGGGGCTGGGGCTTCGACCACGGGGCCCACACAGTCCATCCAAAGGGCAAGGGAGGGGGGGGGGGGGGGCTGCGATGATAATGACCCTGAATCCTCGCAGCTGGCACGAACATTAGCGGCCGCTAATTTGTCCCGCCTGTCTTTAAGGTCATTCGACCAACAACATTTTATTGCGCCATTTTAAACAAGTGTATGATTATAAGCTATAAATAGTGATTCACTGATTTCAAACCATTACAGTTGACGAGCTATATGTGGTTAAACTTGCCATTTTATGCTTTTTACGTACCATTGTTAGGGTAAAGTAATTAATTTATGGAGCTGAAATTTAGTATTTAGCTAGACATTCATATGAGGCGTACACAATGCAATATTTATAATGTTAATAAAATAATTGTTAATGTATAAGCTGATTAAAAGTGGTAAAGTGAGATTATTATAATTTAATTATATCTCATTTGGTAATAGGCCCCTACACAATACCGTTATTTAATTAATTTATTTTCTAAGCTAAATCCACTCGTTAATTTTATTAATGTGTCCGATTTGATCGTTACAAATATAAATTCGATCTATCTATTTGATGAAATGTCTTGTTTTGACTGTACCGATTGTAGACACATCACCGACTAGTAGAACATAATATGCCAGGCCGAGACAGAGGGTAAGATAATCCCAACCAATGACACACCCCAGGTAAAGAGGACTACCTGCTGTCTTTTACAGGATAACTCTTTTAATCCCAACCCGCAACCCCTTATAATTAATTCCCTGCCAAACTGTTGAAAAAAACTCCATTTCTTCAACCCGCAAGCGAGCTATACCGACCGAGAGACCTCAGCATGTTGGCCGAAGATAGTGCCAACATTTGGGAATAGAGGGTGGCATGTGGTTAGCACAGAAAACCCTTTGACCGTTAATCTAAGTTTTCTATCCCGGAACCGCTAAATATTAAATTCAAGTAGATTATTATTAGTACTGAAGAGGTCCAACTGACCCCGTTCTAAACCCACTGTGACACAGAAAAATCTGGGAGCGCCGTGGATCAAACCCGGGGCCTCTGAATCTGTAACCAGGATTAAGGACTCGACAAATATTAATACTGAAACTTAACCTTAAACCTCGCGGTTCCCTCGAGAGAGAGATAAACCGTTCGTAGCCAAGATTTATTCGCTGTAGTTGATGGAGGAGGAAGGCGGGAGAGGGGAGGTTGAACTCTACATCCGGTAACATCCAACGAGGAAACTACCACAAGACAGGACATTGCCACAAACTTAAAAAAAAAAAAACACTCCATACCAACACCAGTGGTCACATAGTCTAGGGTGTCAGTCTAGCGATATATTGATTTATCGACGACAGAGGGCCTCTCTACACTAATTCGGGTGGAAATCTAAGTATCCTTCCTAATCCTAAGCTCTTAGATTAGGTCACTGACTGATTTTCTTAAACTAACTACACTTTAATGCTCGAGGAATATCAAGCTCCGAATGGAAATGTTTGACCAACTAGTTTTACTAAACCCATTTCGGTGGTTGCATGGTCTAAGGCGCCACTCTCGTGTTGGACTAGATTGCCGATGGTAGGGAGATCGGGGCTCGAATACCGGTCGGGCGTACTGAGAGTGGTTTTCCACCACTCTCTCTCTCTCTATCTCTCCACGAAAATGCGGATTCACTTTTTCTAAATATAACCTCTCTAATTTCTAAGCCATTAGCGTAATTATATAACCCGAACGGACAGTAAGACCTATTGCTAAAAAAATAATAATTTTCCAATCAATACTTGACAGAAAAAAGGCATGTGACATTGAGAAACTGACCAAGTAATAGATAAGACGTCTCCTCCTCGAGTTGATAGAAGTCAACCCACGTTCCGTACCTCTTTGTGGTGTTCGAACCCTGGCCAGGCCTCGCGGATCTGTAGGTCTACTGCTGGGGCGACCACTTCAGTTTTATTCGTGGGCCGGCCCGGTTGTAAACTCGGATCTCCCACAAAAGGCTCGAAGAGCCGCGACACAGGTGAACAGATATACTCCATCCATCACTCACTGGACCTTTCTGGATATATGTCACTACATATTCTGGTGCTATGCTACAGCTAACATTCACTGAACCTTTCTGGAGATGTCTCTATATATTCTAATGATATACTCCATCCATTACTCTCTGGACCTTTCTGAATACGCGTTTCTACATATTTTAGTGATATGCTATATCGATCTCACATTGGACCTTCCTGGCTATATACTTGCTAGTGTCCTAGTGATATGCTCCACCCATTACTAAAGCCTGAACAGTTACATTCTTACCTAAGAAGTCATCGACATGGTCCAAAAGCTTTGAGTTTACGAAGATTAAAAGAAATAAGACGGTGACTATTTCATTTATGAGTAAAGCTTTTTTCCTTCTTTTTATCTTGTTGTGAGATCCTCCAAGATTCTTCTCTATTCATCACTGCAGAAAGGATTTTTTTTTAACATTCATTTTTTCTTAATTAAAATGTATCTTATCTATTCGATGACAATGATGAACATAAGAAAGGAAGAATAAATTGAACCCTTTTCTTAAAACTGAAAAGTAAGGAAAAACTAATAAATAGGCACAATATATTAAATTTTCAGGGTTGAAGTTTAAAATGTGGAGATATCAGAAGATAATGATTCCCTCGACAGTAAACATATTTTTAGCACCGCATCTAACTACCTGTTCAGGTAATACGCGTATGTACTAATCACGTTAATGGTTTTAGGGATGAAGTAGGTTCCCTACTTAGATGAAGTGTACCCACATTTGTGAGGGGGAGAGTGAAAAACCATTTTGGAAAAACCACCCTCAATACACCCGACCGAGTTTCGAACCTCAATCTCTCCGTCATCGGCAGTATAGTTTACTGCAAGAGTTGCACCTTAGACCATGCGACCACCGGAGCGGGTAACAGTATATATCAGACGATATTCATATATAACCGCCAGACTGTAGAGGTTGAAATCATCCTAAATCTACCAGCCAATGACGGTCCTTCTAGAATGATGTCCTCATAAGTGCTCACCCCAGGATCCGAAGTTCGTGGGTTCAAAGCCAACCGGGGTCAATGGATATTTATTGGATGATAAAAATCCGTAGCACAACTTCCTTCGGAGGGGAAGTAAATCCGTTGGTCCGTTGTGGCATGTAAAAAAACCTTTTCCGACTAAATTGGTAGGGCCCTTTCGCTCTCACTCATAGAAATTTCCGTGTAATTATATAATCAGTCGGTTCATAAAGTGCACGTTAAATACCTCAAATAAAAAAAAATCATTTTCCTGGGCAACGAACATTATCAAAATAAACGATCAGCTATCTAAACTCATCATCCAACCACATTTGCTCGTACCTTCAAAAAATAATAATTGTAGAAACAGCTCCCCGGGATATCAAGCCCGGACCTACAATGGAGAGAAGCAGAGATCGTGTACGTGACACAGTTCCAGTGAAGGTGGACCCGGGCGACCGCCTTTCAATCCCGGGGATCTGTTGGCGCATGCGCACTCGTGAGAAATCAAGAAACGGACAGACCCTGTAACGGAAACAAATTGATCGACCCCCGTGATATTTGCCAGGTTCTGTTTTAACTCGACTCGACTCTGAGTTGTTTGTCCCGCGATAGCTGCCAGACACGTGAACCAATTTCAAACAAATTTAATAGGACATTTTTTTGAACCTAGGCCACAGACAGATAATATACCCAGACACACAACCTCCAGGTTAAAATGATTGCGCTCCTTTCGGCAGCTTGAGCCTTTCACCACTAGGATCGCTGCGGTTAGTCTTATCATCACCCAGCAGTGACACTAGCGCCGCCCAGTGTTGAAGGACTCCAAGCTGGCAAAAGGAGCGCAGCGAAACTCCAGTAAGGTTGAGCGTCTGTTTCTTACTTGTCTGTGACCTAGGCCGAACGACGTATGTACCCTTGCTTATCTTATCTAATTTAAAATTGGTTAAATAGAGCTCCATAAACCGTAGTCAAAAGGAATCGTTTCAAGTTTACATAGAAGTTACTATGGCTGTTTTCAAAATATCATGTGTCCTGTTCAAGTTATATACAGTAGCTCCATGGCTTCTTTGGTGCTGATTGACATCTTTGAAAAGTTACCAGACCAAATTATGTATCCCTACACCGAACCATATGATTTGCAAAAACATGTGTTTAGCAGCTGTCACTTCTGACGGTCAAAATTTAGGTATATACCTAAATATTGACTGTCAGAAGTGACAGCTGTGAGCTGTCAGTCAGCACCAAAGAAGTCATGGGGTTAGTGTACATATTATGTGATAATTACTCTAATGGGGTAGGGAGGAGGAAGGAAGCATTTTAGAGGTAATCTACCTGCATTTGCGTGGAAAGAGATTGGGAAACCATTTAGATAAAACCACCTTCAGTAGACCCGACCAAGATTCAAAACCCCGGTATCCCAGTCTAAAACGAGTGCGCCGCCTTAGACCATTCGGCCACCGAAGGGGGTCACAGGCATAATAGAACATATATTTGATTCAAGAAGGTGTTAAATATTGTATCATATAATTTATAAAAGAAATTTATGACAGTGTAATTACCATCCTCAATTAAACACCGACGAAAAAAGGTTCTTGCGCATTTTCGCTCTCCTTAATTTTGGCGCCCTCAGGCTACGTCTGGGTTGGTACTGGAAAGTAGTACGGTTCAAAGGCCGCTAGTCGCGCCACTAACAATGAGAACTGGAACCTCAACACCAGAAGATGCTCGCCCGCCTGGTTACATTGTTCAACGACCAATTAACATTCTCGTCCTCCGTTAACTGTGGCCGAGTGGTCGGATCTAAGGAAATGGGGTTGGTTCCTTCACAGGTGCACGTGAATACATTGTTTATTTCATTACTATTATTATTGAGGGTATTTAACGTGAAATTTTCGAACCATATAATTATATAGGTACACGACCCACAAATTTTTCTAGAAGAGTATGCTTAAGGTTAGGATGTAGAGACACAAGTTAAGGGCAGCGTTTGTGGAGTTTTTATAGCAAAACATTAAGTTTAATTTTCTTCATGTGGTGATATCAACAGTTGTTGAATACCTGTCATTAGCATAGCGACATTAGATGATAACATTTTTTAAATAAGATAAAAAGTTGGTCATTAAATTCTAGAACATTCTTGGCAGATATTCAACAACTGTTTTCTCTAACAACAAACAATTTCCTGACTCTCCTTGATTTTCCCTGCCTGCAGACACCAAGGAAAGGTAACAAACAGTCTTACCTTTACGAAAAACACTATGGAGCTATCTTATAAGCTCCGCCATAGCGGTATCAAGCAAGGTAAGCTTACTACCTTACAGGGTAAACGAAGTGTACATTCATATAAATGGATGTGTCCATGAAAATTACGATGCTATTTCGGCAAAGTTATATCTAAGAGACAATAGAGGCGAGCCCAAAAATTGCGACAGCGCCTCCGACCCGGTATCTATCCAAGAGGTTTTGATAAAAAAAAAATTAGCACCTGGTCTTACTACCCTTTCGGGTCATACGCTTATTTACTAATTACACTAATGATTTCAGGGATTATGGAGGTTATATTTATATGAAAACTACCCGCATTTGCGTGGGAGGAGAGTGGAAAACTAGTTTTTAAAATTATTATTATTATTATTATTAGCACCGCGTCTTACTACCCGTTCGGGCTACACGCACTTACGCTAATGTGTAATGGTAGGGTGATTGTGAGATGAAATAGAGGACCTACAGTTTAACGTGGAATCCGAACCACGGTGGAGGCCTGGCATTCCCCACATTCACAAGATGTCTTGTCAGAGGTGAAGGAAGGGTTTGGTAATCAGATAAATCTGCGCCGGGACCGAGGATTGAACCCCGGCCGCCAACATAGAAGTCTGACACCTTACCCCTAGACCACCAGGTCATCCTAGTTTTTAAAGAACCATTAGTATACCCGACTGAGATTCGAACCCCAATCTCCCCGTCATCGGCAGTCTAATATACTGCTTGAGTAGCGCGTCAAACCACGCGGCCTCCGAAGCGGGTAGGTTTTAATTGCCGAGAATTATAGCCGGTCCAGGGGTACAATCCCAATTATGTTGAAAAAACCTTGAGAGGTTATCCATAAACCACACGAGACTGTTGCGCTAAATATACACATCTCGAATTCAAGGCAATAACTTACTCGCTTAGTCAAAAGTGTGTGGCCACATAAAAATGACAGGCATGTTAAACAAAATGTCGCTCTCAAGTCGGGAACGCTCCAGAGTCAACAAACACTAGGGCAGCGGCCTCGTTCTGGGGTCCAGCAACAGGCGTGTGTGAACAGCCACTTCCATTATCATCTTCTAGTTCTACCTCCCCCGCCCCGTGAGAACAAGGACCCGACCTGCCCCATCAGACTGCTACGCTTCTGGGTCAAATCGGGGCGGGAGGAGTGTTTCCTTGATTGGTCTCAAGAGCGTGCTGGGAGCGAGGTGGGCTAATTTGCGCTGTTCCCACAGAGGCACACCCGGGATCACAATGAGGGGGGTGGGAGGTGGATGATCTAGAAATGGAGGGGGTGCTGCTTCTCTCTCTCTCTCTCTCTCTCTCTCTCTCTCTCTCTCTCTCTCTCTCTCTCTCTCTCTCTCTCTCTCTCTCTCTCTCTCTCTCTCTCTCTCTCTCTCTCTCTCTCTCTCTCTCTCTCTCTCTCTCTCTCTCTCTCTCTCTCTCTCTCTCTCTCTCTCTCTCTCTCTCTCTCTCTCTCTCTCTCTCTCTCTCTCTCTCTCTCTCTCTCTCTCTCTCTCTCTCTCTCTCTCTCTCTCTCTCTCTCTCTCTCTCTCTCTCTCTCTCTCTCTCTCTCTCTCTCTCTCTCTCTCTCTCTCTCTCTCTCTCTCTCTCTCTCTCTCTCTCTCTCTCTCTCTCTCTCTCTCTCTCTCTCACACACACACACACACACACACACACACACACAGTGGCTTCTGCAGCCAGGCGTGCATGAAATATGTTTTAAGCACCACATGTCTCTATCCGGCTCTATTGTGTGTAAATACATGTGGATGGATAACCCGGGCGGGTGGTAATACGCGGTTAGCCTAAAAATAACTAACGAGATAGGAATGAAGAAGATAGAACTTTAGAGGAAATGTACTTGCATTTGCCATTGTTGATTGAATCCAGCACATAACATACCGGACTCACTGAAAAAGCCGCGGTGTAAATGTACTACGACAATCCTTGATGGCAGAGGGATTGCGAGAGGGATTTCTGGTAGACTTTTGACAGAAAAAAATATATATTCCGCAAGTTCTATTTAGGGCGGAACAGTTTGTTAACAGGGCATGGACGGCAATGAAGAAACACACCTCGCGCGTTCTTGGATCAGGTTCAAGTAATTTAGGATATTAATTACAAGGAAGACGGCTAGAGAGAGAGAAGTTGACCAAAGCTGGACAGAGGACGCGAAGGAATGCGAGCGCTTGATAAAGATTGTCTCGAAGGTGTTTTTTTAAACCGTGCTCCGCTATCAGGCTCCGGCAGACCATTTCAGAATATTATTTTGTTTTTCATATACTAAAAAATAGCATCAGTAACTAGGTTTGACTCTTTTTTTTTAATGAATTAAACACATCTTTACCAAAGGTGCAGTCAGAACATATGATGTTTTCAGCTTGTTTTATATTACTATTATTATTATTATTAGCACCGCGTCTTACTACCCGTTCGGGTTATACGCTCTTACGCTAATGTGTAATGGTAGGGTGATTTAATCTGTGCCGGGACCGAGGATTGAACCCCGGACCCCCAGCACAAAAGTCTGACACCTTACCCCTAGACCACCAGGTCACCAGCTTGTTTTATACTTGACCTTTAGTGACCGTTCATAATATTAGTGTAAAATGTTTCATGAGGGCCCCGGTGACCTCACTGTATGTTGGTTCATCAAAATATCCACGAGGCGCAGACAGCAGGTTTGACTTGTCTGCTCTAGATCGCGGTAATTAGATTTCCTGGTAATCCCGCGTCATAGTAGAACAAGATTGCGACAGTGGCGCCCATGGAGGTAGACACCTACACCACCTTTTTATTTGCCTTATTATAGTCGAGTGATTCGCTCTTTATAAAATAGCGTTCATTGAAACTCAAGACCGCAATCTATTGGTCACAATATATCACTATCCGATATTTTTTCACTCACATTCGCAACTTTCGTAAACCAAACTGCTTACTTAGACGATTTTAGAGACGCATTCAACCGCCAAGCGCTGTAGTCAATATGTGAATATGAGAAGAGAACATTATTTATTATTATTATTACCGCGTCTTACTACCCATTCGGGTTATTCGCACTTACGCTAATGTGTAATGTTAGGGTGATTGCGAGATGAAATGGAGAACCTACAGTTTAACGTGGAATCCGAACCACGGTGGAGGCCTGACATTCCCCACATTCACAAGATGTCTTGTCAGAGGTGAAGGAAAGGTTTGGTAATCAGATAAATCTGTGCCGGAAGAGAACATTAATCGTTGTTTATTAATTTTATTGTAATCATTTGATAACGTTTCTGGTGTTAACGTCCTCGAGAAGAAATTAAACTGAAGACTATACTTTGAAGTTTGGGATACTGGAATGCATTTGTTTAATTTTTTATTTTTATTTTCCAGAAGAAGTTGATAGAAAATTGTCCATCTCCCATCCCAACTAGGCCAGGCCTGGAGCCTCCCAAGAGGACCCAGGTCCGAACAAGAACGGAAGCGATCTCTCGTCCAGTATAGACGCAGAAGTTACCGGTACAGTCTGATTTTAATAAGAAACCTGTTTTGTTTGGAAAAAAATTGGAAACTCATGTTGCCACAATGGGGTAAATAAAAATATTAAAATTATACAGGGTGATTTCTTCGGTAAACAGTTGAACATTATACTATGCATATATAGGCATAACGCACTCACACGCAACAATGAACTTTAACTAGATGGCAAAAGTTAATCTTGTCCTTGGTATCATGATAAAAACAATCAGGCAACTTTAGGCTAGCGCATGGCATCATGGGTAGAGAGGGTGGCTTGACATTCGAAACGCGTTTGTGTTGTTACGATGCATGGGAAATTCAAACAACAATATTTTCGTGACTTTATGACTAAAATATTGAAAATTCGTGACTTTTCAAGGAATTTCATGACCTTTTTAACAATTAGTTAACTTTTTTGTGACTTTTGTGACCCAGTGAACACCCTGTTATATTCTTAGTTCATTTAATCTATATTTTATTTATAGAAGAGTGGAGACGTAAGTATTTGAGGAAGGTTGATTTTATGAAATAAATAAAAACTGTATAGACAAAAAAAAGGTAGTGTATTGCGGACTAAAAGGTTTATCCTTTTTTCTCTTTTATCATTGCGTTTTACTCCTGTTCAGGTTATACGCATATATAATTACTTTAATGAGGTAAGGATGAGGTAGGGAGCCTTTCAGACGTAACACACCCGCATTTGCGCGGAAGGAGAGTGGGAGACAGTTTATGAAAAACCAACCTTCAGTAGAACCAACCTGGGAATCGATCCCCGATCTCCACGTAATCATCAGACCACTCTAACCCAAGATTGACACCGTAGACCGTTCGGCCACTGAAACTGATAAAAAGGTTGTCGACCCACCGAAACGGTTAAGGCCAAAGTTGGTTATGAACGGATCGTAGGGCCATTACCGACCTACCGTTTCAAAACGTGTCAGTCATCGTCTCTCAGCCCACCGCCGGCCTGTCACGTGACTGCTGCCCGACAGTTTCCCCGCGGTCCGTCGGATAGGGTGTCCCCTATCCGCACATGACTCACCCATCAGGATTCCGACGTCCGCATGTCACCCGGTAGACACTCTCCGACAGTAGCAACATTGTTACAAGCAACGTTAGCTCATCGCTAGCGTGCTCGACGGACCGAAAGCTACCAGACTAACGACGGCAGGGTTACCAACTCTCTAAGTCTCTATTGATATCAAACACACGTCCATCACAGACTCAACCTTAAGCTACGGGTGAAGAATGACCCTGAGCACGGTAATGGATGGCGCAGTGGTTAGAGCATTGGCCGGTTAAGACAAAGATCATGGGTTCGACTCCCGTGTCTAGTCGTCATTTTTCAACTAATTTAAATTAACTCTGGTCTCTAGCGATACTACACGGACCTGAAACGTATTTTGTCCGGTAGAATACTTTTAAATTACGGTAGTCCACTTTCTATTCTATAAATTTGTATTATTTTATTTATTAATTATAAAATTATCTAAATAATTATCAACGGCTTTCATTAATACTTTCTAATGCATTAAAGTAAAATTTATCTTCCCATGCCTGAGTATGAAAATACAAAGTAATATTCCCCTCATAAGCCCCTTCCTCGGCCCAAATATTGATCAATATACCATTTTTATAATATAAAAATAAGTGCACTATTTTGTTGCTTTGTAGCAAGGCCCCAGGATACTACTTTTAGGAAGTATCCCAACATTTGAGTGCACAAGAGCTGAAATTACAGTACTAGTCTATGTAGTAAACAAAACTTATATTTTTGACAACTTTGGATGACGGATAGAGATATGCGAGATGGAAAATATGAATTTAATCTATTTATTTGGGGAGATATTTAACGATTTAAAGGAAACAAATGCAATCAAGATATTCCACAAGTTCACACTTTAATTTATCCGAAGAACGTCGATATCAGAAACATTCTCGAGTTAAAACAGAGATTATAGTTCTTTTATCACACTAACGTATTGATTACAGCGCTTGGCGGTTGAATCCGCCACCAACGTCGGGTTTGCTGTAGACCATATATATATATATATATATAATATTTATCATATTATAATACAACCCCTTCCCCCGGGATTCAATCAAGTAACAAATTTCAGTTTAAAATTTACCTGAAAACATTCTTCTGTAATTTTGTTTTTGTTCCACGTCCAATCTTTACACTTTCTACTACTCTAATAATGAGTTAGAGGTGAGGAAGGTAGAACGTACAAGAAAGGAACCCGCATTTGCCCGGAGAGAAGGCGGGAAACCCATTTAGGAGAAACCTCCATCAAAATCGTCGTGTGTGTGTGTGGATGGTATGATAAGAAGGATTGAGAGGGGAGAAGCGACGCGCTGCTAAAATCGCTCGTGAAAATAGGCCCGTGAGGTCACGGGGTCGGAATGCGTTGTTGTAGTTCCAAGGTTCGTTACGAGACGAGGGAGGAGGAGGGGGGGATCAGTAATTAGCGGCAGTTAGAACAAACACACGGCTGTACAGGATAGTGACACAGGTGGGAGAGATTCCTCGACAGTGGCGTCACCAGAACAGTTGACAGGGAAGGAGAGACAATGTCAAGTGTGGAGCTGGGAACATTGTTCTTACGAGAATAATGAGGACCCATCAGCTAGAACAACGTTACAGTGTGTTGGTATAACAGCACATATATACGACATGATTGTACACATTTGAGTTTGTAACAAGTTAAGTTTCACGCCAGATATACACTGGTCCTGATATAGTAGCTGTAGTAAAACGATACATTATTATTATTATTATTATTATTAGCACCGCGTCTTACTACCCGTTCGGGTTATACACACTTACGCTAATGTGTAATGGTAGGGTGATTGTGAGTTGAAATGGAAGACCTACAGTTTAACGTGGAATCCGAACCACGGTGGAGGC
>CABFOV010004314.1:19176-39442 GCA_902141375.1 Timema poppense | reverse complement strand
ATATATATATATATATATATATATAAACAAATTGTGTTAGAGATGAGGAAGTAAGAATTTATATCAAATGTAACCACATCTGCGTGGTGAGAGAGCAGGAAACTGTTTAGGGGGGGGGGGAATCTCCCTCAGTACACCAAACCGGTATCCGAACCCCGACCTCCCCGTTAACATCAATCCAATCTAAAGCGAGAACGACTCCCTTTAAGATTTGTTTATTCATTTCACGGCGTAAGTTTGGTCCAATAGCATCTCAAAGGAAGCAAATAATATTTATTTACACGCTTCAGTGACCTAATGGGCTAACTAAGGCGTCAATCTCGTGTTTATATTGGCCCACTGAAGACTGAGAGATCGGGGTTCTAATCCCGGCCGGGTTCGCCGAGGGTGGTTTTTTCCTGTATCAGCTCTAAAATGGTTCCTTCCTCGTCCCTTTCCAATTAGAGTCATTATCATATATGAGTATAACCTGAACGACGCGGTGATTAATATATATAGATATATACACACAGAGCCCAATTTCAATGAGAAAGAACTTTTAGAAAAAAAAAATAGTTTTTTTGCTGTCAGCATTGATTGTATTTTATAACTTTAGTATTATTTAAAGAATCGGTGCACAAAAGATATAAGAAATAAAATTCCCTGACTTTCCCTCATTCAATAATTGTAATTAAATGTGTGAAAATTTGAAAATAGTAAACTAGATTAAAAACTATGTTTGTTAAAAAATATTATTTATTTGGTGTCTTGTCTTACGACAGGTCCATTCCTTTTGTCAGTAAAACTTAGACCACCAATGCACCCTGTCCTCTGCCTCCTCATTGAGCTCCCAGAATTTCCTTCTTTCCTTCAAGTCATCCAATCTTCCTCTTTCCTAAGCTCCTCTTTCCTCCAAACTTTATTTCTATGACGTGCAGTAGACAGTTCCTCCTGAGTATATGCCCTATCCAGCTTTGTACCGAAGAATCACATCCAAAATGATTCTCTTCTCACCCACTGTTCACTTGTCCCCCTGTCTGTCCACTTCATCTTCTCAAGTCTTCTCCAGCATCACATTTCAAAGCTCTCCAAATATTTCTTTGCCTTCTTTAAGAGTCCAAGTTTCTGCTCCATACAGCGCTAGGCTCCAAATGTAACATTTCATCAGTTTCTTCCTCAGTTCCAAACTCAACTCGCTGGTCAGCAGTAACCTATTCTTGTTGAAAGCGTCCTTAGTCATGGGGAGGATCCTCGGCCTAATTTCCTTGATGCAGTTAAAAAAAAAAGATATAAATATAAAACTAAGTGTATGATGGTTTTAAAGTAGTGAATTCCGGTAGGCCTATATAATGTGTTAAAACTTGGTACGTATATACCATTCACGGTAGGAATTACTATCTGAAAGGTCTTTTTTCCTACCAATATCCTACTATATAATAGATTTCTGGTAAGGAAAAAGGCCTTTCAGAAAACAATTCCTACCGTGAACAGACTTTACATATCAAGATGTTAAAAAATATATTAATTTTGTTACAAATGATTATTTTTTAAATGCAATCGAGATGGGGTTCACCCTGTATATGAAGAGTTTTGTCACGCGCAGGTATGAGTCTGTGATAAGATAAGACGTCGGGAGAGGGAAGGGCAAACAGAGCAGGCACAAAGGGAACACGTGGTATCGGGTAAATTACAACAATTACTAGCGCCGCCTGATTTACATTAGCACCTTATTTCAACAACAGGATGACGTCACTGATGCTAATATGTGTCTGCTACCGCTGCTGGTGTTTCAAGACCAGTGGCGGCTCGTAGCTAAAATTAGTGGGGGTGCTGACCCAGAATTTTTTTTAGCCTTCGTTTTAAAATTGTGTAAAAGGAAAAAAAACACGTATAAAAAGATAATTTATCCAGGAACTTGATAAAAAATCTTTTAAAAAAACAACCCTTTTTTAATTACTTACTTTAACTTAAATTGTTACAGTTCAAGATTGATCTATTCATTTAAAAATGAAATCCATTCTTCTTGTTTTAATTTGCGCAAAAAGTTCAATAATTTTCTCCTTGATCTCTGGATGACAATTGAGGAAATTTTTCTCCATTGAAAGTACTGCAAGCGCATTTAGTCTTTCTGTTAAATAAAAAACCTGAAAAAATGAATCAAATAGAATAGCTGGAAGCAGAATAATAATATAATTCTACACTCTTCTACACATTATCACATTCAAGAATATGGTACACGGTTTTTAAGCACAACACACGCTGAGTAAAAAAAAATCCTTCCACCATCACGCCAGAGCCGGCACTGCGAGAGCAACAGTGCTCTCTCTCTCTCTCTACCTGACAGTCCTGCCTTCCTCCCCACCCCCTCCTATGTGCGCATGCGCACAACAGTCAAACACCACGTCACTGGTACTGTGAAGCGCACAGTTCCATACAAAGGTTTTTTGGGATTGTACTACAAAAATAAAGAAAGAATTAAATAAAAAAGGACTCATTATATTAAATGTTATCGATAATATCACGTGTAAATAGGGGGTGCTGCAGTTCCGCAGTAACTATACACGAGCCAACACTGTCCCAAGACTCATCCGAGACAAAACTAGCTAGGCTTTCAGTTAGCGCCTGTACGGGCTATTAGCGGCTTTCTGACTTACACCCGTGTCGCAAGACACTAGCTCGTACTTGAAATCCAGTGTGCTAGTTAGCACGTCATTATTTAGCGTCGTGTGAATCAGACAACAAAGTATACTGGTTCTGCCTCTTAGTATTGGCTACCATACTAGCTGTGAGGATAGAACAGGCGCTATTTTAGTATTAGTTCAGACACTAGTCTGTGTAACTCGACCAATTAATGCGCGCAGAGACTGTGTGTAGAGAGAAATGGTAGAAATGGCGCCAACATGGTCTATGGAAGGGATTTTGATGTTGGCAGAAAATTATTCTAAACATCCTTGTTTATATAATACCAAATTTCCACAATATGGCACTATATTTAATTAAAAACATGTCATCCAAAAACGACAAACTGTGTTGAACCTCGGGTGGTCTTTTTTAAGAATATAAAGTGTGCGTAGGCCTAAAAAAAGACCATTTGCGTATCAAGGATACTGTACTTGGACACCCATGTGATTAGGGGCCTCTGACCACGTCGTAAGTAAATGAATACAAATTTAGGGCGATACTAAACGTTAGTGTCACCCCGAATGTATCTTGCCTAACCTCCGAATGTATCATTTTTAACATCCCAAGACCATTATTTCATCTTTCCAGCCAATCCCGTGTCCATATTCTTTTCCTACGCTCCCTCTCATAATTTTTAATATCTTTATTAGTAATTAAAGCAGCTGCTGCACCCAAAATTAATCTTTGACCAGGGTGGCTACAAAACATATTTTACAAAATTCCCTGACTTTTCCAGGTTTTCCAGGCTACATTTTAAAATTTTCCCTGACTACATTTTTCCAGTTTTAATGGTGGATGGTGACTTTTTTCTTTATTATTGATCACACATTAAAAACGTTTATATCTACTAAACATAAACAGTTTTATCAGTTATTTTAAAAATTGAAATGTTATTTTATCTAGGTATTATTAACTTTTGTTTCAGTATTTAGTTGCAAAATTAATGAGATTATTTAGAAATATTTTTAATTCCCTGACTTTTCCTTATTTTTAGTTAAATTCCCTGACTTTTCCAGGTTTTCCCTGTTTGTAGTCACCATGTTGACGTCCCATAAATATTTGCACTAGAACCTGGTACCGACCGAACTAGCAGCGTGTGAATACTCTAGTCCCGTTTCCATTGTACTAGCTAGTCTACAGATCTCTAGGCGCTAGCTATCACACGTGATTTCTAGTACAAGCAAGTGTCGTGTGATAGCAGCTTTAGGGCCATATTTATAGTGAGACTCGGGAGTCCACCAAACTCCTGGTATATGAATAGCAGTCCGCCTCGTCACAATGAGACCACAAAACGTGATATCTCAACGTTTTGTGACTGTTCGTCAAGGTCACACATTTTTGTAATCAAGAAACACCTGAGTTATCACACGCGACGCGACGTTGCAAAACTGTCGATAAAGTTCACCCTCCACTTTCTTCCTTAAGGGGGAATTGTACACTTTATAAATTGGTCATGGGCTGAATTTAGTTCAAAATAAGTAATTATGATAAAATGACCTCCAAGAAACTGTTCCTTTCCTAAGACACTGGCACATAGTTTCTTTGGCGCTCAAGAACTCACTTGGGAGTAAGTCTTCGCAGGGCTGAGACACATGTTACTCGGATGTTCAAAAACCATCGCACGATAAAAAAAAACGGGTACTAGAATCCTTTTAACACACTAGATGAATTTTTTAAAATCTTCTGTGGGGCAGCTAACACCGGACTGAAAGTGGGGGTGGGCAAAGAGGGAGAAATTAATCGTTCAGACGTTCGAATCGTAGTCGGGTGTACTAAGGGTGGATTTTAATAAATGGTTTTCCACTCTCACTTCCACGCAAATATGCAGACACACATGTGTATTGTTGTTCCTTTCTACCGTTTGAAAATATTAACATAAACATTTTACTCGTTCTCGAGAAAACTGATTTTTTCCAAACGTATGATTTCTCCGCAAGACCTGTCCGGTAGCGCCATCTACGGTTTCCTTGATCCATCTGTTCTTGTTGGCGCGGAAGGATACTTTGGTCGGTTGTGAAGCCACGCCACGCCTTTCACCCTCCTGCCGACTGTGTGCGAGACTTAGCCGCTCTGTGGGGAGAGAACGTCGCCCTGAATACCTATAGTATCGCCGGGAATCAAACCCGGGACCTATAGATCAGTAGCCAGAGGCGTTGACTATTGGACCGGCCACCTTATTCAGTAAAGTGGGTTTGTCCGCGTCTCACAGACAACAAAACATCTTGGCCTTTTCTTACAATTTACATTTTAGCTCCGGTTAAACTTTTATTGCAATCTCTTACAGCCAGATAAGTTTTAACGGACAATTTGTTTGCTAACAGCCCAATTTTATTGTCTGTATTTTGATCGAGTTCCATGAATATTGACGGATTTTCTTTAAATTTATGAACACCGCGCCTTGCTGAGACTTCGGATAGTAAGCTACGCATACGCTAATGAGTTAGGAATGAGAAAGGTTGAATTTAGAAGAAAGTGTACCCGTTTTTGTGGAGAAAGAGAGAGAGAGAGAGGATTTTTTTAAGCCACCCGACCAGGATTCAAACCCCGATCTCCCTGATATGCCTTGGACCATGCGGCCACCAATCAGGTCAGGGCTCGGGGTTCAGCACCGATGGCTGTCACAGGTCTGCGCCCCCCTGGAGGAAGCGGTGAGACAATCCACACCCGACCAGCGGAATTCCCACCAGACCAAATATCCACACACGACCTTGTGTCTGCTCAGCGAGCTTTGACAAGCACAGTGCGCACCTACTCGGCTATTTGACGTGTAATTTGCGAGCCGGCTGATTAAACCGGCATACGAATTACAAACTAACTTAATTATAGAAGACGCAACGCCCTCAAAAAGGTTCTTCCTAAGATAATTGGACTGTACCTGCCCGTGTTACGGGTAATTCTCGGGGCGAGACGGAGTCTTAAGGCGATTGGCGCTTTTAATTTGGCGTGGAAATGCAGAGCCATGGGGAAAAAACGGTTATTTTCAAGAAGAAGCGTGTTGATTAAGTTATACTTTTTATATACACACTTCCTCTATAATTTTAACAGTGATCAAATATCAGTAAAATTGACATTTTTCAATAGAACACTGCCGGCTTCGCAACAAAAAATAAGAAAATATAACAATTAATAAACATCTACACATTATCTTGGAAGGGGCGTTGAAAATATTAACATAAAAATTTCACTCGTTCTCGAGAAAACTGATTTTTCCAAACGTATGATTTCTCCGCAAGAATTGTGGGGTAGCTAGCGCCATCTACGGTTTCCTTGATACATCTGTTCTTGTTGGCGCGGAAGGATATTTTGGTCGGTTGTGAAGCCACGCCACGCCTTTCACCCTCCCGCCAAACATCCCACGAAGTAGGTTTGAAGACTTGCACTCGACAGGGCCGAGGGCCTTAAGTAACCTATCCATCCTCCAACCACAATGGCGAGTGTAGAAACTGCAAGGAGCGGTGTGACGTGAAATCAACCGAACAAACCAACACAAGCCAGTGATGCGAGAAAAATACCATAACCTGGTCTAGATTGCGGGTCCGCGATGTTTTCTACCACAACTGTGGGTGTTATTTACAGACCGCGGGCCGTTTAATCTTACATAAATCTCCCACATAAACGTGGTGAACATGTTAAGAGGTGGAGAGAAAGTTACCCAGACAGGATAGGATCGTCATAAACCGAAGAGATTATGATTTAGGGACACCACGCGGCTCAGCGGACCAAAACGCAGCCCAATAGTCCCGAGTATCGAGAATGGTCGTGCAGAGTCCCAGAAACCAAGTGGGCGGGGCTGTCCGACAGTAGGAGAGCGAACAGGAGGGAGAAAAATACACAGGACAATACACCTCCCCCTTAGTAGAACGTTTGCCCACTGGTCGAAACAATTAGTTTGGAACAAAATGTTTCGTAAAACTGGTTCGATACTGTTTACTATCATCATCATCAGACAAACCAAGAGATTCATGAAACAAAACAAAATTTCCTGCCTAATTTTGTTCCACCATGTAAATAAAACAAGAATTTTACCCGACAGTTTAATCTCCTTTCCAATTATATCCCGCGTATTGGTACGAATGTCTCTACTGTGGTACCTCTTTTTGGATTGATCGTAGATGGCGAAGTGCTGTTGTACATAATGGATAATCATTTCACAAAAAAATATATACTAAACATGAAACACGACATTGTGACTACAGAACTCTTCGCGAACGTAGTGTATAAATCACGCATGCGCTGATTGATTTGTTCAAGTTTCCATCGAACATCGTGCAGCCAAACATCTTCAAACAGTTGTTCCATGTTTGAGAAGAAGAATATTCTTAAAAACCAAACTTTTTGGTTTGTGGAGACGTTCTTATTTAAAAATAATATACATTTCTTCTTCGAACAGTTTTTCTGGTTTGACGAACCAAATGTTTTGTTGGGTATTGGTTTTGCTTCGACTCGTGGGTTTTCGGAATTTTCCGAGCGGAATAATTTCTCTATTAAACTATTTATACCAGTTTATATATTGGAGAGCTTTGAAATGTGGTGCTGGAGAAGACTTGAGATGATCAGGTGAACAGACAGGAACGGGAACAAGCGAAGAGATCCTAATAAGAGTGGGTGAGAAGAGAACCATTTTGGATGTGATTCTTTGGTACAAAGCAAATGGTTAAGAACATATCCTTGGGAGAAACTGTCTTCTGCGAGACGTTATAAAAAGGAAAGGTCAAGAGAAAGAGGAGTTTAGGAAGAAGGATTCAAATATTATATGACCTTAAGGAAAGAAAAAAAAAATTATTTGAGCTTTATGAGTAAGCAGGGGACAGGACGCATTGACGATCTAAGTTTACTGACGAAAGGACCTGTCGTAAGACATAATACGTACATAATAATATGTATATAGGGTCACATAATATAGTTTTGCATTCGTTCTAGTAAGAATGAAAATCATGCACTGTTATAGGTTTTGTCAATATTTAACCTAAGTGCAACCTCTGATTGGCAATATCTGGGCTACCTAAGCAGAGCCACTTTAAAGTTTCCTCTAAAAAGTTGTTTCGAGGTTAGCTACTGTCATTTATCGAACTTTAGTGTAGGTAGAACAAGTTTCCGATCAAATTGCCTTGCACATGTGTTGGAGAAATACCGCCGGTAGCGGACTCCTCATTTCTGAGGGCGTCGCGAGTTTAATTTGGTCTCAAGTCCCTCCACCCTTTTCCCAAAACTCAAAAACGTTACCTACGTCAAGGTTGCCACTATTTTATCATTCCCTGTGTTTTCCAGGTTTTTCAGAAGGAATCCCTATTTCCCCATGCAGCTTATATCGAGGAAAAGAGCAATAAAATATTATTATTTTTATTATTAGCACCACGTCTTACCACCCGTTCGGGTTATACGCACTTACGCTAATTTGTAATGGTAAGGTGATTGTGAGATGAAATGAAGGACCTACAGTTTAACGTGGGATCCGAACCACGGTGGAGGCCTGGCATTCCCCACATTCACAAGATGTCTTGTCAGAGATGAAGGAAGGGTTTGGTAATCAGATAAATCTTTGCCGGAACCGAGGATTGAACCCCGGCCGCCAGCATAGAAGTCTGACACCTTACTCCTAGACCACCAGGTCACCGACTAGCAATAAAATATAATTTTCCATCAAACCAAGTGTGAAGTTATGTAACTTATGTTTAAAACAGGATGATTTAAGATTGATAATGGAATACATCTTCTGTCACTTCACAACCCTAGTTTAAGGGGTAATGAGACATCTCTGAATCAACGTGCTTAATTCTTCAGTTCACCTTTTTTTATAAATCCAATGACTACTATTTTAAGTTTCAAATCAGATATCCCAATATTTTTGTTTACTGTATTTTGCAAAATTCCCGTTGTTTTCCATCTTGGTGGTACCCCTGTGTCACAACTAGCGAGTACAGGTTGTTTAGCGAACTTTCTCGGCTCCCCTCGAGCCCGAAGAGCAACGAAGCGGAACCTTATCGGCAAACAGTGATCACGACAGATTATAGTTAGTGAGAGTCTTGACCGACCAGGAAGTCATGAGGGAGATAATGGGTGCTGGATCATCGTGTTCATGGGCAGGGGGAGGGAGGAGGGATGTTGAGAGGATTACACACACATGTGCAAACTGGTAGAAAAACGCGGTGCAAAAAAAAATTGATAAAATTTGTGAATATCTGTCAAGAACATAGTGGCGTTATATGACAAACATTTTAAATGAAGAGAAATAGTTAATTAGTTGTCATTAAATTCCAGGACACCCTTGACAGATATTCAACAACTGTTGATATCAACAGGTGAAGAAAATTAAACTATATGTTTCTATTGGACCAATATATGATTTATTTTGGCAAAAAAAAGTGTTGATACAAAAAAGTGCAAAAAAAACCCCTGTGTTTTAGCGTTCCCCTACATCCGTCATCTTGAGAAGCTTGGATTTTGTACCCCGATTTTCATAATAACAACATTATCTGACAGCTAGAAAAGTTACTAAATCTACTTCCACGTATTCATACGCCAAGTCCCGTTAGCTGTCAATTCCTTATAGAAACCCCACTTTTTTTTTCTCAGCGCCACGTCTTACTGTCCGTTCTGTTTGAACACACATGCATTAATTTCTCAAATGTGTTAGGTTGAATCTAGAAGAAAAATAGCTGCATTTGCGCGGAGGAAAGAAAAATATTTAGTAAACAACTCATCACACCCACCTGGGATTCGAGCCTAGATCTCCCCGTCATCATTTCTTGATAATTCCTGCTCACGCGCACCATAGTCCCAAACAAATGACGGCGGTTCTCGTGTGAAATCTGTCGCGGCACCGCCTTTTAGAACTAGAACACTTAGGACTGGCGAAGCAAACTATCGGAACACTTTGGAACACGAATGGAAAAATAACCCACATCGGTACCTACACCCGGTATCACCGCTGAGCTAACTGCAGTCTTATGGAGAAAAGCTTTATCTTCGCTCTGTCTCGGTCAACTGTTGCCAAATCAACTCGCTCTCAGTTATGTCTGAATGTGGTGTGCTGGGGTAAGGAGCTACTGGCAACCTCGACTTACAAGCGTTGCATTGTCTTATATTTTAGGGAAGATTGACCACACGAAAACAAGAGAATGACAACGTCGTTTCCCAATAGTAACGATACAGTTACCTCAGAGATGATATCCAGTGTAGTAACAAGGTCCAAGCCAGGGGTCACCAAATGATCGATTAGGCGCTACCTGTCGCTTTTTGATTAAGGACCAGTTTCATAGTCAAATTGAGTACGCCTCCGACAAGGGATCCGAGTCTTGATCTCCAATTCACCGGAAAGACGGTCCACTTGCGAGTCTGGCGCCTTGAACCGCCTCCCCCCACCCCCCACCCCTCCTCCCTTTAACCACCACTTGGTGAAATATTGCGCGTCAAACGCGTTATCTTGTGGTAAATATGTAAAGACGGACGGGCGTCTTGGTTTACTTCCGGTTCCTGTTCCGAGAACATGACGTGACCGGAAGATGGGGCTCTACTCGAGGCCTCTATAGAGTCCAGTAGCAGTCCGTCAACACTCGCCAATAAAGGGGGGGTGGGTCTTGTTTTCATAACTATAAACTACGAAACTAACAAAAACAAACAATATAATAGACCTATAGTCAGATTTAAATAGGAAGAAACATTTTACAAGGTTGCCAAATTCCCTTAGTTTTCCAGAAGGCGTTTCCAGGCAGCTTAGATCTATGAAAAGAGGTGATAACATTTCGAATATTGAGTTTATTATTATTATTATTATTATTATTATTATTATTATTATTATTATTATTAGCACCGCGTCTTACTACCCGTTCGGGTTATACGCACTTACGCTAATGTGTAATGTTAGGGTGATTGTGAGATGGAATGGAGGACCTACAGTTTAAGATGGAATCCGAACCACGGTGGTGGCCTGGCATTTCCCACATTCACAAGTTGTTTGAGTTAATTGAAAGATATAAATAACAAAGACACTTAATGAAATACAGTTATAGAGTAAAAGTCGCCTTGCTCAATGAGGTTTATTTACAAATGGATGTAAGCTAATGTAATTCAATAGCCGTTTTTTGATAGGTCTTACCATTTAGCCCCAAGAGACCTCTAAGGAAAGGTCCACACTGACTTTAAATTTCAAGTTTTTAGCTCATCTGGAAGTGGATAAACATTAATGTCAGTGAGTGAGTCAGCCGTTTGGCTTTATAGTAGTATATACAGTAGCCTCATGGCTTCTTTGGTGCTGACTGACAACTCACAGCTGACTTATGACAGTCAACATTTAGGTATGTACCTAACTGTTGACTGTCAGAAGTGACAGCTGCTAAACACGTGTTTTTGCAGATCATATGGTTCGGTGTAGGGATACATAATTTGGTCTGGTAACTTTTCAAAGACGTCAGCTGTCACTCAGCACCAAAGAAGCCATGAGGCTACTGTACCTTTCTGGCTAGCAACTGCAACTCAACAGATGAACGACGAAACAGTCGCGTCGTTGGAGTGTGTGTTCACAGGGAACATATTTGTTGCCAGGAAAAAACAAAATTCCATAGACTTCTACTATTACATCCGTTATCATAATGGACGTAAAAGAAGTAGGTGCTATTTTTGCACTTGTGGGCCCGCAATAGAAAACGAAGAGGACGCGAAAGTCAATTTTAGGTACACCCCATTTCCAGTGAAAGACTTTCACTTGGAACATTTTATACAAGTTTTGAGCATTATAGTATTATTATTATTATTATTAGCACCGCGTCTTACTACCCGTTCGGGTTGTACGCACTTACGCTAATGTGTAATGGTAGGGTGATTGTGATATGAAATTAAGGACCTACAGTTTAACGTGGAATCCGAACCACGGTGGAGGCCTGGCATTCCTCACATTCACAAGATGTCTTGTCAGAGGTGAAGGAAGGGTTTGTTAATCAGATAAATCTGTGCCGGGACCGAGGGTTGAACCCCGGCCGCCAGCATAGAAGTCTGACACCTTACCCCTAGACCGCCAGGTCACCCAGAGCAGCAGCATTATAGTAATTATTCCGATAAGTTTTTTCGCCCCCACTATAGATCGGGTGTTTCCAGTTTTGTTGAAATTTTGGCTCTAGTTGGACAATCAATTTTTCATCAGGAAACTAATTGAAGAAGGATCACGGTCGAACGATAGATAGGCACTAAATGCAATATTTTTTCCAAAAGTTTGGACCAAAATCTGTGGCGGCTCGTAGCTAAAATTAGTGGGGGTGCTGCTCCAGAAAATTTCTAGCCTTTGTTTTAAAATTGTGTAAAAGGAAAAAAAAAAGGATGCATAAAAAGAAAATTTATTCAGGAACTAAAAAAACTTGTTTACTTATTTTAACTTAAATTGTTACAGTTCAAGTTTGATTTATTGATTTAAAAATGAAATCCATTCTTCTTGTTTTAATTTGCGCAAAAAGTTCAATAATTATCTCCTTGATCTCTGAATGACAATTGAGGAAATTTTTCTCCATTGAAAGTACTGCAAGCGCATTTAGTTTTTCTGTTAAATAAAAGAACCGAAAAAAAAAGAATCAAACAGAATGGCTGGAAGCAGAATAATAATCTAAGTCTACACTCTTCTACACTTTATCACATCCAAGAATATGGTACACGGTTTTTAAGCACAACACACGCTGAGTAAAAAAATACTTCCTTCCACCATCACGCCAGAGTAGGCACTGCGAGAGCAACAGTGCTCCCTCTACCTAGCAGTCCGGCCTTCCTCCCTACCCCGCTCCTATGTGCGCATGCGCACAAGAATCAAATACCACGTCGCTGGCACTGTGAAGCGCACAGTTCCATACAAAGATTTTTGTATATTTTTTCATAAACTGGGGGATGGCTACTGAAGTACTGACACTAAGCTTAAGAAATATATATTGTACTACAAAAATAAAGAGAGAATTAAAGATAAAAGGACTCATTATATTAAGTGTTATTGATAATATTAAGTGTTATTGATAATATCAAGTGGAAATAGGGGGTGCTGCAGTTCCGCAGTGCCTATACACGAGCCGCCACTGCACTAGGCGCATCCAAGTCGTAAGACAAATAAGTCATAGCAATTTTGTGGCGCTCCACGGCTCTTTTCAAGTGCTGAAACACAGTTTTGTCGTGTCGTTACTTATGTACAACCTCCATTCAAACTTATCGAACAAATTGTAACGACTAATAAGTGATTGGGACATTTTGTCGACTGTGTACACATAGCCCAAGACATAGACAAGGCGTGTCCGACATTGAAAAGTTTGAAAAAAATTGTTCGTACTGTTTTTGACGAATATAGAAAATGTTGACCTAAATATTTGTTTCACGTAGTTTCCAATCATTACTGTCGTAATTTTATTCAAACAAATACATAAATGGTTCCGTAGCCCTTTTGTTACGTTTGTCGATTAAAATGAAATATTACGACGCTCAAGACGACGAATTTCGAGGAGACAAGCAAAAAAAATTGGGCCGATTTTATTTTGCCATATTACTTTCGGTGTCGCGATATTTAAATGCTTTACCACAAGTTGCTACTGATAATTAACTAGCACAAGGAGGTCACCTCGACCTTAGACCGACTTTACGACGAGACATTTTTTATGCAGCGTGATTGAGTTGTAACGTTTAAGCGCTAATAGTAGAGAAATGATATGCAATTGTGTACATACCTTTCTTATCTGTCGGCTATTAATTAAATGTTATTGTTTGGTCAGATGTTTAACCCATCCTTGAGAAACTCTTAATGGGAATGCGCCCGCAATGACACAGAATGAATATGGGGGGGGGAAAACCCACGCACCCGGTCGGGATTTGAACGGCGACCAAGTTTAATGCGAGGCAAACGCCTTTGACTGCTCGCTCACCGATGCATGTGTGTGTATATATATATACAATGTTTTTCTTTGACACAAGAGTCTTACTACCCGTTACTATAAGTATATGTACGAATTACTCTGATGTGTTGGAAATTAGGAAGGCTGGATTTAGAGAAAGTGTGCCCCATTTGCGTGGCGGGAGAGAGGGACACAGTACACCGGACAGGGATTCGAACCCAGACCTCCTCGCCCCCTTATAACCAGACTAGACGAGTTTGAAGATTAATCTGCGTGCTCGCCGATACATTTACGTAGGCCTACCTTAGGTAGAGTGAACTGTTGTTGAATGATGTGAGCAGTGTGGCTATATTTATTTTCATTAAGAAATAGATACCTACCTATGCCTATTGATCATCTACGGTACGATTTTGGATAAGTAACAACCAGCAGAAGGTTCTTTATTGTAAACGCCAATGTTTATAATAAAGAACCTTCTGATGTCAGTCAACACCTCTCCCACCGTAGATGAGCTATACCTTCTCGCTTCTTTTAATTTGAATACGCGTGACCTAGGGTGTACTTATATGACCTCAAATATTACGAATAGCAATACAGAGTCTAACCAGAAACCTTAACTCGCTGGAGGCTAAATCCCCCTCGCAACGCTTGAATGAATTCAAAACCAGCTCAGAAACATCTGCGTGAGCGCCAAGTGATGATTTCCTGTATGTCCTCCGAGCTCCGCTGGCCCCATTCGTTTGAACTCGCGGGGTCGCAAGGGGGGAAAGAATAGAGGGAACCTAATGTCAAATGTCGACTATAACCCTAAAATCCCCCATCGCGGTTGAATTGAAATTTAAGAAATAACCTCACTTGTATTGAAAGACATTGTCGTATAGAATTATAGATAACTAAAACAATGAATAGAAGATTTCGAAGCCAATGTAAGTCATAAATCGCACATATAAAATAATAGTTTATTAAAAAATTGATAAAACGATTGTTTGAAACGTTTAATTACTGGATTTCCATGGGCATTTAAATGCTGCAAGACGACACTAAAATAAACTTCGCCTAGTTGTTTGCAAAATGATAAAAAAAAAGTCACACCTTATCACAAACAGACACAATTGCCAATAAAAGCTGAACTTACCTTGCGAAAGGTGTGTGCTCCACGTTGTACACATTTGAAATAGGCTCCTTCTTGATGAGTTTCATCAAACGTTCTTCGTCAACACTCAAAAGTCCACACTGCTCAGAACTTAAGCAAATTCCTTCAATAAGGCTTACTTTCGACATGATTAATGTCTCATGAAAACCGGTAGCAAAAATATTAAATGTATTACATCAAGAATACGTAAAGAAAAAATAAAGCACCTAAAATTTGATTTTCCATTAACTATTTTGAAAGTTCAAACAGTCCCGCTTCGATTAAAATCTAATAACCATTTCAAATCATGGCAACTTTTTAAATACAGAATTTCCGTTACATTTCTGTTTAAAGGTATCTATCCAAACGATTTTTTTTAAATTTTGCCAATTATTTTAAAGAACACGTTGCAATAAATTTCTGCAAAATAATTTAAAACCTAACCATGTTTGACGTTAATTCAAAGAAAAACACAAAATTGATCAAAAAAACACAATAGAATGTCAAGAAACATTCATTACCACCCGCTTTCCAATATGTTTACGAAGCAACTAAATTATTTTTCCGCAACATTCTATTGGCGCTGTCATCGTATGTTGTGCTGCTACCTTACAGCAAACTGTACAACTAATACAGAAGAGAGAGCGCATACTAAGCCAAAGGAGAGAGATAAAAATTGTGAAGTAACACTACAGGATTGTCCCATTCCAATGGATTGAACTATATGGTAATTGTAACGTCACACTCCAAGTATTATTACTATAAAATGTGATATTTATGTAAGGTTAAAATATCGGTGTAAAATATGTGATGTGTGAATACAAATTGAGGGAGTTGTAGTATTCATTATGACTTATGAGAAACAGAGAGATTATTATTTTTTACTAATTATTACAGAAATCAAATTATTGAAAATTACAAATGTATTTTAAATGTATGACAATATTCCAACTATATATATTAATTATTTTACTAGAGGCAATACAATTTATACACTGACTGGTACAATGTATATACTCTATTTATATTTTAGGCTGTTAAGAGTAATGATATAAAACCATTTCTAGAAAGGTATTAAATCTACAGACACATCGTCTTTCCTGAAAGGAGAAGTCCTACCTTGGCTGATTACTCTATGGCCCTATTTCATAATCTATGCCATACTGGAATCATGCAAGGGAACCTTGGAACCATAGATAAGGAACCCTTAGGGGTAAACCTATAGTGCCTGTGACTTTTTACTCATTACTGTCGGTGATGATGAAATACATTTTCCTCATTTTTATTGATTTGCTTAACTTTCCTCTGATATTCTCATGTACACACAGTTTAGCCTAAAAGGTGGTCTTACCTTGACTGATTATACTGTGATCTTATCTAATAAGCAATGCCATAGAACAGTAACGCAAAGCAAGTTTGCTACCTTGCAGATTAAGCCAAGGATTCATCTTTACCCGAGAAAACCGAAAGGTAGAAAGTTAGCCTTGAATTTTGGTCCACTGAAACGGAGTTTATAATATAGGGCCATTATAATATGAGAACATATGTGACACGTTACTTATCCCTTCTCTATGCGAGAAAAGACTCTTACTACTTCTATTAACACTTACTATAGAATTATTGTAGTTGCTCTTCTATGAATATTTAAATAACTTGTATTTATATGTTTTGGTTTTGTACTAGTATTAAAAGAGTTATAATACTGAAATTGTAAGATATTTTTATTGAAATTATATTGTGATTAAAAAAAAAAGTGGCTGACTTAGTTGAAATATTATTACTAATAATAAATTAATTGCTATAATTTATATTATTATTATTATTATACGCACGTACGCTAATGTGTAATGGTAGGGTGATTGTGAGATGAAATGGAGGACCTACAGTTTAACGTGGAATCCGAACCACGGTGGAGGCCTGGCGTTCCACACATTCACAAGATGTCTTGTCAGAGGTGAAGGAAGGGTTTGGTAATCAGATAAATCTATGCCGGGACCGAGGATTGAACCCCGGCCGCCAGCATAGAAGTCTGATACCTTACCCCTAGACCGCCAGGTCACTATAATTTATATTATTTTCCTTTTTTGATGGAAATAAGTGTCTATTAAACAAATTATTTTTTAATAAAAACACACTAATATTAATTGTAGAAATATAAAAACAAGTTACCGAACTAAAATGCCGGTGGAGGGATATTCATGGTCAACACATTTGTTCGATACCTACTTTTAAAGTATCCACCGTAGTCTCAAAAATATATCACACTATATTGTGGCTGGTGAATATGTGAGCTGTTTGGCTTGTGAATGGTCTAAGGCCGGGGTGGGCAATTAACCTGTCGCCCATCACCACAAGTGATGAATTGGCAAATTCGAGTTTTCCAGGTCTTACCGTAAAATAAACATAATCCTGACTGTGTACTGGTTGTTACTTGATATTTCTTGCAAAGCATTGGAAGCTAAATAATTGTTAAATTTCACATTACATTTTATTACATTTTCTATTCAAACAATTTTCACACCCACTTCAGTAACCGCCTGGTCTACTATAAATTGTGCCCTTAATTTTAGCAAAAATTTTAATTATTAAAGTAGTAATTATTTTGTATTTGTTACAACTGAAAATAAATGGTCTGATAATAGGATAGGCTTCTTTTGTGCTAAGTGACAGCTGCTAAACACATGTTTTTGCATATCATTATGGTTCGGCGTAGGGATACAAAATTTGATCTGGTAACTTTTCAAAGCTGCCAGTCAGAACTAAAGAAGCCATGGCGCTACTGTACAATGTAATAATGTGAAATATATGTTTACATTTAAAACGTATGATTTAACAATAAAAACTTGCACATTTAATCTATTTATTAATAATTATAAAACTATTTTATATTTGAAATTTAAATCATTTTCTAAGGGTCAAATATAAAAGAAAACCCAAACTACCATATCGTTGAGTTAATTTCATAAGTTTTGACTGATCTTTAGTCTTACACTGCTGGGAAATGTAGTGCTTTTCCCCATAATTTAAATATTTTCGCATACCCCCAAGCTTCCTGGCACATACCCCGTGTTGGGAATCTATGGACTAGATCGTTGATGACTAGGAGACCATGGTAGTAATCTCAATCGGTGAATACTGAGGCTGGTTTTTCCTAAATGGTTTTCCACTCGCCCTCCATGCAAATGTGGTACATTGCCTTTAACTTACAGTCTTACTAATCCCTAAAACCATTAGCGTAGTTAGTATATAAGCATACAGCCCAAACAGGTCTTAAGACTCTATTATAAAAATATTGTTTGTGTCTTGAGGCAATTATTGTTATTGACTATTCAAAGTGTACACATTTTTAATAAACTTGTTCAAACAGTGTTTTTTTTTTTTTTAATGTTAGGTTGAGCAACCTTATTTCTCAATTTTAACAGTATGTTTCAAATTTCATTTCTCATTTGCCACATCTGTGGCTACATAAAAGTACATGTTGCTCGCCTCTGGTCTAAGGCGTTAATTTCGTGTTGGCCTGACCTGCTAAAGAAGATCGGAGTTCGAATCACCGAGGTTTTTTTTTTACTAATTGGTGCCCTCTCCTTCCACGCTATTGCGGGTAAATTACCTATAAAACACTTCCTTCCTCATCCATGCCCAATTATAATTCATTCATTTGTGTTTATATGGTGACCTGGCGGTCTAGGGGTAAGGTGTCAGACTTCTGTGCTGGCGGCCGGGGTTCAATCCTCGGTCCCGGCACAGATTTATCTGATTGCCAAACCCTTCCTTCACCTCTGACAAGACGTGTATTAATCACAACTTGTGAATGTGGGGAATGCCAAGCCTCCACCGTGGTTCGGATTCCACGTTAAACTGTAGGTCCTTCATTTCATCTCACAATCACCCTACCATTACACATTAGCGTAAGTGCGTATAACCCGAACAGGTAGTAAGACGCGGTGCTAATAATAATAATTTGTGTTTAGGGCCTATAACCTAAACAGGTGGTAATATATATATATATATATATTTTTCACCAGCAACAAGGGTGGGGTTTGAATCCTGGCTGGTTTAGTGGTGAGTGGTTTGCCTGATGTTTATTTACTCTCCCTTCATAATTTGGGTAAATTTCCTCTAAACATTCATTAGCTTTACTTTGTCGAATGACACGTTATAAATTACAACCCAAGTTTTTGCTCATTTATGTTTTTTAGTACTGTGTCTTACTCCCTGTTCAGTTTATATGCACATGTACAAATTATGCTGAGCTAGGAATGAGGAAGGTTGAATTTAGATTAAGTGTACCCACATTCACATGGAGGAAGACTGTAAAACCACCTTCGGTACACCCGGCTGGGACTCGAGACCCAATTTCCCTGTCATCAGCAGTCTACTTTATTGAGTGTGTGTGTGTGAAGCCTTAGACCAAGCAACCACCGAGGAGGTAATTTATTATATTTAGTCTGTTACCCCGAGATAATTTGACAACATAATCTTGTATTCAATATCCTAGCTGCTATGAGATGGACACTTGTTTTTAAATAATATTTGCAGCAAGGTATTCCGTCAAAGTGTTAATTTACAAGCAGCCAAGCTTTATCTGCAAAACAAAACGGATTATTCTTAACTTGGCTTTGTTTTTAAATAAACGAATACGTAAAATAGAAAATAAGGAACTGAATACACAGAAGATATAAAGAATTCAAAAGAATATGGAACTATTGAATACAGAGTATCAAGAAGGCTGTTAAGTCTAGCTTTCTCTTATTTTTAAATTATTAAACATCGAAAGGATAGAAGGGCAAGGCCTTACACTTACTAGAAAACTATTTTTTATAGGCATCAAAGAATTACACCCTGGTGATAATATTTTTAAATCATGATTTGGTCATAATATCATGAAAAGAAGTTTATATTAGAGAGTTGCTAAAGTTAGTACTACAAAATGTTTTGCAGCCATTAGAGAGAATTGGATTTTATACACTAAACAACAAAATTGAATCCTACTCGAGAACCTCGAATGCTCTCCGTGTTACAAACCATCAAGTGTGCTGCTATGCTGTACCCCTTGGTAGAATCATGCATGCCAGAATAATAAAGAAAACGCGAAGAAACTATGAAAAACTTTTGTGTCAAAATGCATTCGTAAATTTGTCACATATAATTTCAAAGAGATGGACTATTAAGGACTAAACATTAAACACGAGCTGGACGATAGCACAACTAAAGCGATTTCTCTGCTTCATACCAGTGACCTTGGTTTTATTTCTTTATATGCATTTTAGTTTTCTACAAAATTATGTTGGCGATAGTGAATATAATATATTAACATTTATTTAAACGCTTTTGATCTATGCTTAACATTATGGTAGTTAAATTACTAGCCGGTGATAGAATTCTGTTTAGTAACGGTTTAAAATAATTATCAATTATTGAAATATGTAATATTTAGTAAGATAAAATTAAATAATTTGATAGTTTATTGAAATTTTATCTTTCCTTCAAATTTTTGCAAATATGCGAAGGTTTTTGTAGGTGCCGAAGGAGATTTGTCCTTTGACTTTTCGAAGCTTCTCACAACTTTACTTAAAATGATAGTTTTCAAACACATGGGGGAAGAGGGGGGAGGGGGGGGGGG
>CABFOV010004314.1:0-15745 GCA_902141375.1 Timema poppense | reverse complement strand
AAAAAAAAAAAAAAAAAAACAATAAATCATAAATTTATATTGTAATTTGTCATAGGAATGATGAAACTTAGAAAATAAAAAAATTTGGTCCTTTAAATGATATCACTAACTAAACTTAAAAACAGCTGTTTCAAGAAAACTAAGGTAGTTCACTTGGTTTTATTTTTCAATAGCTTTCCTCTCAACCTCCAATGCTAGAATGTACGTAACAATTCACTCACCAATAAAACGTATCGCTACATTGCTAACGGTATAAACAGGCCACATTATCGACATATTATGATTACTATGAATCAACAAATTATTTTAAATAATGACGCCAATTCTGAAAAATTATAACGTTTGCTATTGTGTGATCTATAGCAGTGCTCCGTAAAGTTTCTTGTTACAGTGCGTGCACTAAGCGAGTATCAACGCCACAGATTTATGAACTGTGGTCGAATATTAATCTTTATAACCATCATTCTAACTTATTTAACAGTTTAAATATTGTGTTAAAGATAAATTTACTTCACGACTAAAGGGCAAAGATTGTTTACACCTAAATAACTGCCAAGCCAATATTGAAGAATTTAAAAAAAAAATATTGAAGAATATAGTCCTACCAGGAAAAAAAACAACCTTTGTGGTGTGAATCATTCAGACATGGACGCAACTGAAACGATGAATACAACTAATTCAGTACACGATTCATATAATTTAATTTACTCGTGTTCCAAGGCAAGCATTGGTTGGCCGGATAAACAGCAAAAAGTGTGTACACAATTGCAAACTTTAAAATGAATCCTTATCCAAATTTTATTTTGGCTGAATTTTTTAACTTCAAAAAGCTACTTTCTGTAATTACTTTGTAAACTATGCAATACTAAACTAGCTGTGCTTACATTTTAGCTAACTAGTAACAATCTGGAAACATGCAAACTTGAATAGTAAACGAAATATAATTTTTAGGTACAGGATTTGTTTCAATATATTTTTTATATATACTAGGAAGCAATTTTAATCATGAAAATTGTCATTTAAACTCACCACCCATGGAACCGTTGTCTTACAATTTGATTTCAATTCATTGTATCGAGTATGAAAACACACAACATTATATTAAAATACAGAATATAGTGTTAACTTGAAAACTGATGAAATTGGGAGAAAAGCTACACATTTATACAATTGTATCGACATTCTACTGACTTTATATAGTTATACAAGTGACTATCATAGCACAACGTTTTCAGCATGATTACTTTGGTACTGCTGTTTACAATGAATCACTCATCACTGGCATTTAGAAATATAAAATAGCACACAATCTCATTTTCTCATAAGTAAATATGACTACTGACCATTTTAATACAAGAAAATAAAATAAATAAATAAATTCAAATTCTTAAGGTGGGAGTGTGGGGGACACAAGAAAAGGTGTTTTTTGCAGATTTTAAAGCTAAACATTTTCTCCCAAAAATAAATAAAATCTTGCTCAAGTAGAAACATCAGAGTTTAATTTCACACAGTGATATCAACAGTTGTTGAATATCTGTAATGAGTATAGCGGTATTAGATGAGGCACATTTTAAATGAAGCGAAAAAGTTGTCAATAAATTCCAGAACACCCTTGACATTATATTTGAAAGAAGGTATAGGAAAGGGGGACGAACACAATATGGACTTTACAATGAAAAGAAGAACACAGTTCACACTTTACACTGCTGCCAATGGACAAAGAAAATTGATCGTCACCGCCCAATCCCCCTACCCAGGTTTCATTCTATCAGAACTCATCAGGGAAGAGTGTGAAACGCACAACGCAACTTCCTAAAAGAGAAAACCATAAAAACACAAGAGGGGAGAAAAAGGAAAATGGTAAAGAATGATAGAACACATAAAGCAAAAAGAGGTTTTCCTTATAGAGTTATATCATTATATATTCACATTCATTGTCCTTTTCCTGTGTTTGTCCTTTATGTTATACCTTTTACATGTTCCTATCTATGTGTTCTATCATTCTTTACCATTTTCCTTTTTCTCCTTGTTTGTGTTTTTATGGTTTTCTCTTTTAGGAAGTTGCGTTNCTTTTTTTTCTCCTCTTTTGTTTTTTGGTTTTCTCTTTTAGGAAGTTGCGTTGCGCGTTACACACTCCTCCCTGATGAGTTCCGATAGAATGAAACCTAGGTCGGGGGATTGGGCGGTGACGATCAATTTTCTTTAAGAGACATCCATTACCTCTTTGTCCATTGGCAGCAGTGTAAAGTGTTAACCGTGTTCTTATTTTCATTGTAAAGGCCATATTGTGTTTGTCCCCCTTTTATATGTTTCTATCCACTTTTCCTGTACCTTCTTCCAAATATAATACAATTACCTCGTAGAGCGAAAAGAGGTTTTCCTTATAGAGTTATATCTGAACACCCTTGACAGATATTCAACAACTCTTGATATCATCATATGAAGAAAATTAATCTTTAGGGTTGTACTGAAAGAATATTTAATTTATTTTGGTCTAAAAAAAAAGTTTTTTCTATAAAAACTGCAGAAACAATGACCTTTCATCACATCCTCTTCCACCCCACCTTAATGGCAAGAAATGAGTCACACATGGTGTTTGCAAAGCTAAAACGGAATTACAATATTTCTAATTATTTTGACAGGAAACATTTTTACAAATAAAGATTTTTATAACAGCAAAGTTTTGTTTGTAGTAGATAAATTGAAATTAATATTTTATTTAAGAGAATAAAAAAAATATGCAAAAGTTTACTTTTCATACTGAAAAATTATATTCAAAACAGTTTGCATTAATAGAGCTCGCCGTCTACATGTGTTTGCCAATTCTCGTAACAAGCTTTTACATTTTCTCTTTGGTTAACTCTGTAAAATGCAGAAGCAACAGTCCAATGTCTTTCATTTTAACAGCACAACTTTTTAAAGAAAATTATTTTAATCTATGGGGTTTAAGTGTATAAGAAAAATGTTCGAGAAAGAATCATAAGAGTGAGGTTAGGAAACCAGAGTTTAACCTCCATAGGAAATGTGTTGTGCATTTCTCACTTATGAAGAGTTATTCTGATCGACCAAACTTTAGCCAGATTCTTGAAATGAGCAACAATTCCCTCTTTGTCCAGTGGCAGAAGTGTATAAAGTGCTTGCTGTGTTTCTCTTTTAATTATACAAGCCATTTTGTGTTCTTCCTCAATTTTGGTCCTTTTTTATTTCCCATAACTTATTCAGACTAACAATTATATTTTCTAAATTAAAAGCTTATTTATATTTTTTTGATATCATATAAATAATTTTTATATTCAGGTTCAGAGGCGATTTTAGTTCTTAAGCAGAACCCACGTTTGAAAAACTATATTCTCTACAATCATTATGTGAGATTTCCAGGTGATGCCACGCACAAATCAAGCTGTTGCGTTCACCGTACTGTGCACAACTGTTACTACCGTTGGATTAACTAGCAGTTTAGTTGCTAAATTTAAACTTTGAAATAGTCGATTTTATGGAAGAATTAATAATATGTTGCTGAAATGAATTGTTTAGCACTCACCAATGATAAATCAAAATTGAAAATCATATTGTCAGCAATGAGACCTTCATATATGTTCTTATGAGAGAAGCTTTTTTTGTTTTCTATAGATGAAACATTTATGGTAAAAAAAATTATATGTTGGATTGAAAAAAAAAAGCGCATTATAGTTATGGATGGGACCCTCAAATCCTTAAGGATATTCGAGGATTTGAGACTCAAATCGCTAAAAAATATCTCAATTTGTTCAGTGAAATTTGTTTTATAGCTCTAATACTGCTTATTGGTGGTTCAGAACCAATTATAATTATAGAATGAACATAACCTGGCCCCAGAACAGTGAATAAACACTTAACTGAATGTATGAATGTTATAACAAATGGATTATAAGAAACATGGTGGCTACAGACAGGGAAATGTCAGGGAATTTAACTAAAAATAAGGAAAAGTCAGGGAATTAAAAAATATGTCTAAAATATTGCATTAATTTCACAACTAAACACTAAAACAAAAGTTAATACCTGAATAAAATAACTGATAGAACCGTTTATGTTTAGTAGATACAAACTTTTTTTTTAAATATGTGATCAACAATAACAAGAGTCATCATCCACCATTAAAACTGGAAAAAAGTAGTCAGGGAAAATTGAAAAATGTTGACTGGAAAAGTCAGGGAATTTTGTAAAATATCTTTTGTAGCCACCCTAAAGAAAGAATGTTAAAATGTTGTTATTATTTAATTTTTATATTTAATCCCTTATCCTCTTTTGTTCTTATTTTTTCTCCCAACATCGACAGAAAATTGGAGATTCGGACCAGATTCTAACCATAGTGAAACAAGAACGTCAAACATTATGTATCCTGCATATCTTAATACAATTTAAAAACACAATATTTTCAAGTTTATCAAATTTTTATAAAGTTTTATTTTACTATGAGTGAATGTAGAAGTGAGAACTGTTAAAATAGAGGAAAGAAAATGTTGAACTAAAAAATTATCCAGGATTTCCAATGGTGAAGTTATGTATATTATTATAATTAATATTATTTAAAAATACTAATTTCAGATTTTTTTAAAAGGAGAAGTATCATTAATGGTTTTTCAAGTGGGGCTCGACTGAAAATATTGTTCTTTAAGTTGCTTCTTTCGTTCTGATCTAATTCCGATACCATATGATTATTAAATTGTTAATAATTAATAATGATATTTTACACAAATATATAAAATCGCTCACTGGGACAATTTATTTGAAGGTTTTCAATAATAATGGTAAACTATCTCTCGAGATCTATGTAAAAAAAACCCAACTAAACCAACAATAAATTATTTTCTATATATTTGATAGCCTGCGTAGGCAGTCATTTAGAACTATTAAAAAAAACAGTTTCTTGAAAAAGAAGTTTTAAAAATAAAAAATTCAAACTAGGGTTATTATTACTCATTAAAAAATAAACACAAGTTTCGACATTAGACATCCAGACTAGTTTCTTCTTCTAGCAATCATACACACAAAACAGTCTATCTTTGGTAAGGGGTGACTCGAAGCCACGCGTCAAGCATTTTACGCAGCTGTCTACCCCGATGTACGTTCTAAATAAGTACACGTGTTTTTTCTCTGAATGGCACATGGCATACACGACACACATCCAACATACATTCAACTCCTGTCACATGGCTCGCCAGTTAAGTCTGCAGATGGTAGCATCTGTGTGTAATCCTGGCGCGAGGGTTCGATCAACTGGGAACCGTTACACCTGTTCTCGGCAGAGGTCTCTCTGTCTCTCTCTCTTCACTCGATGCCGAAAGTGTTGGTCTCCTCGACGGCTAGCAAAAGCTTCTCGTAAAGGATCTCTGGTGTAGGATACGGAGGAAGGTCGAGTCGATTGAAGCATGTATGTGCCCTGCAAAATAAGGTGATGTGAGATTAACACTAATTATGACATAGTTGTGTCTATCGTTGTTCTCTGAGGAGAAGGGTGAAGATGAGAGTATCTAATAAGAGGATAGCAGGCGGAGCTGTCCTATGGGTGTCATTAAAGTGGTGTACAGCGCATACTTTGTATCCATAATCACATGTGCAGTAGAAAAATGGACAAAAAAATATTAGGAATGAAGTTATCAGGAAAATAGTAGGAGTACAGTTAGTACAGTAGAGGAAGCATAGTGAGATAGTATAGTCATGTAAAAAAAAGAGTTGGATTTGAAGTATGCAGGAAACCAAGAAAGATATGTGTGAAACAGATAAAAATAAGCGTGCGAGTGAGTGAAAGGAGAAGAAGGGAAGCAAATAAAGAAGGAAACTGGAGGCATTTCACCAAACTGACCACAGGCCGGAAACAGTTGTTGTGGATGATGTTTTTTCATACCTTGGCAAACTGTTGGGTTTTCCCCATTTCTCGACACAAAACTTGCGAGGACCCGCGCTGCCCCTGAGGGCTGCAAAACCCTCGTAAGGAATACTAGACGTCCCTGTGACAAACTGAAGGAGACGTAGGCGCTGCTCGTTAGTGAATCTCTCAATGGCCGCCCAGAACCATTGCATCACAGGGTGGTTGTCGTGGTAACCTGAAATAAACATATTAGTTCAGCCATCGGGGAATGTAATAGTCAGAGCTATATTTATGTAAAAAGTAAACAAACTTTGTAACAGACGGTGGCAGCTCGGTCGATATGGCTCAAATGCAAATCTCTGCTTACTCGCTGCCTGCCTCGGCAAGCGAGATATTGCCCTGAAGATGTTCATCTCTAATGCAATATTTAATTCTGCGATGCGTGTTTTTCAAAATATGGTCCATATATATATATTCTAAAAAAGGATATAAAGTGTAGATCCAAAAGTTCTCAATTCTTTAAGCCAGATTTGTTTTAAAATTTATAAATGTAGCTTAATGCTTTGGACACCATATATATATATTTTTTCAATCATTGTGTCTTACTATCTTTTCAGATTATACACCTATATGATAAATTACTCTAGTAGGGTAAGGGTGAGGAAATAAGTATATTAATTATTAGAGGTAATATACCTGCATTTGTGTGGAAAGAGATTGGAAAACCATTTATTAAAAACCACCCTTCAGATCAAAACGGGATTCAAATCTTGATCACCTCATCTTTCCCTCTAACACGAGAGTGATGCCCGGGGGGCGTTCGGCCACCGAAGCGGGTCACACCCCTAACGAAAGTCGATATAGTAAGTAGTTAGGGATTGTTTCCATACCAGATCTATATTCCGTATTCTTTCGCCAGTCACAGAGGTCTATTTCAGCTGTCCCTGCTATGACTAGTTCTAGCTCCCGGGCATCAAACACGGACACCAGGCGAGGATCCACCACTTCGTAGAAACCTCGCACTAGCGACTCTGTCTGCTCCGCCACGCCACGCTCCAGTCGCCAGCGAACCACTCGCTCCAAGTACTCCTGCAAACATGACATGGTTGTTAGAATGAACACTAATAATAGATTTACTCAAGCTGGCTCACCACTAGGGATTGGGGGTGGAGTATCGATACAAAAAATAAAAATAAAAAAAAATGGCTTATCTACGTTAAGGCCCTACTGATGCAGTTTCCAACGAAGGAACTTACTGGCATTTGTAGCAATTATATCATTGGTTCGAACCAGTCTCATTCATCGTTTCAAGGTTGTTTTAAGTTCCATGGTTTCAAATTATGTAATGGAATTAAATTAGGTATATAAACAAGAGTCGGAACAATAAATCAAATTTAATTCAAACTTAAGTATTTCGTTATGTGTGTGTTCAATTATGTAATACTTTTCATACAGTGACATTAAAGTTTATAAAAATGTACAAACTTCTGTAGAGTAACAATAAAAAAAAAAGAGTCTACCTGGAGAAATAACCATAAAATAAACCCTGAAGCCAAAGTTGACCATTGGAGACCTTCTATAAATGTTTAGCACCTTTTGTCCCCCAAATGTATCGATTAAAGTCACCTTCTTGTTTTTCTCGGTGACATTAATGTTGCGGCCGCTGGGTTTCAACTCCCTCTCGACGACCTGACCAAACACCTCCTCAGTCACCGCAAATGTGAGGTCCAGCAAGTCCCCCGTGATGTCGTTCTCTTTGATCCACAGCAGACTCTGGTGAAACTCTGCGTCCAGAGACTCGAGGTCGCTCAGTGACACAGGCCTGCAACCATAACAATCGCAACATTTTAACTTTTTTTTTTTAAATATTCACATCCATTGCTGTCTCCACCCTATAGCATTTTTTTTTTATTCAATCCATATATTTTCCACTACTGGTTGGTTAGTTGGTCTGTCGTAACTTCATATGCCTTATAATCTAACTTAAAGAATAGGACAGGCACAACATCCAGTCCCAGACATGTTAGTTCATCACTGTGAAAGGGTAAACCCATATTTCATCATAATAAATTTGTTGGCCATGTCGAGAATCAAACCCAGGACCCTTAGCTTGGAAGACAGACATAATGCCCCGACTAAGCTAAGGTATCAGACGCAGTATATTAACAATTAACAGTGCAAACTTATGCCACAGAAAAAATAAAAAGAAGAGATGATTATGTTAGTGAAATTTGAGATGGAGGTTTTATTTAACTCTTCATGGAACATGAACAATTTAATGAATGATTTATCACATATATAATAATAATAATCATAATGATAATAAGTGTGTGCTAAAACCAGAGTTTACTTTTGATATTTTTATGAGTATTATTTGAAATGTATATACTGTACATATAAAAGTTAAGAATAGCAATAATTGATATGCTATATCATGGCTATTGCCATTTTAGTGGTCTCCAAAGCAAGGACTCATTGGCCAGTAGGTTTTGCACTCTCTGTACAACCTGTTTCTTAAATGAATCACAACTATGCTTGTTTTTTTAGACTAGTAGTGACAATATCTTTGTTTTTGTACTACAGATATTTGATTTTTTTTATTGAATTCAGCATTATTTTTATTAGCACCGCATCTTACTACCCGTTCGGATTATACGCACTTACGCTAATGTGTAATGGTAGGGTGATTGTGAGATGAAATGGAGGACCTACAGTTTAACGTGGAATCCGAACCACGGTGGAGGCCTGGCATTCCTCACATTCACAAGATGTCTTGTCAGAGGTGAAGGAAGGGTTTGGTAATCAGATAAATCTTTGCCGGGACCGAGGATTGAACCCCGGACCCCAGCATAGAAGTCTGACACCTTACCCCTAGACCGCCAGGTCACCAATTCAGCATTAACTTATCTTTCAATTTAAATGCAAACATCTGCATTTAGTGAAACGTAACATTTCCTATAAGCTTGCAAAGTTGATAAAACATGGAATTTTTAAAACCCCACCATCTTGGCCACCACTGTAAGCGAGTATTTTAGCTGTCAATATAATATTTCTACTGGCAAAAATTTGTAATTTTCAAAGCCAGATTTTTTTTTTTCAAAGCAAAGTTAAAGTTTTTGGAGCTTCACCCTGTTAGTACTCTAGTATATTCATCCGTACAGTGTGTTTTAAACATGTCATCAGTAATATTTTAGCCTCGTCAGTGGTATTAAAACCATTGATATATTAATCTTGCAAAAGACCGCAGAGCCAATGACTGGGATATCGGGATTCAAATTCCAGTCGGATGTACTTGGGGCGTTTTCTCCTAAACAGTTTCCCCCTTCCCGAAAATGCAGATACATTTCCTTTAAATCTTACCTTCCTCATTCCTACTACATTAGCGTAATTAATAAAAATGTATATGATCCGCTTTGGTGGCCGCATGGTCTAAGTCGCCACTATCGCAGTTGACTAGACTGTGAATCACAGGTAGATCAAAGTTCGAATCTCAGTCGAATGTACTGATGGTGGTTTTTACAAAATGGGGTTCTGCTCTACCTTCACGCAAATACGGGTACACCTACTCTAAATTTAGCCTTCCTCATCCCTAAAACAACTAGCATAATTAGTAAATAAATATAGAGTACAAACAAGGAGAAATATGCAGTGATAAAAAAAACGGGTAATATTTTGATTGTAATAAACAAAGAACAGTTTGTAATATGACGATATATCCTGAACTAAGAAACTACTGTGTCGGTGCTTACAGTCTGAGTAGGGCCTTGTAAAAGGGGCGCGTGAAGAAGGCATCCAACAGGTACTGATGAACCAGCGCCAGCCCCAGCACGCGGCCACTGAACCGGAACCTGCACCACAAATCAAATGCACGGTTTCAAGGAGTGTTCAGGAAGTACAACATTCCGTCGGCTGAAAGGGGCGGAGGTGTGGTCCACAGGCACCCGCTATTGAGATCCACGCCGAGTTACATCACTCGCATGGATAGCAAACATATCAAAGTGAATAAGTGTCCTAAGAGTTCACAAACTTTTGTAAAGCTGCGTAACCTTGAAAGATGGGACAAAAGAATGCTATGGGAAAACATTTCAATTACAAGGGAAATGACGGCATTAAGTCTCAGTTCGATTGTAAAGGTCCTCCGAGTCAAGTCAGGTGATGAGGAAATTGTTATGATATGTAGAGATAGGTCGAATTCACAATTTTACCAACTCTACTGTTGATTTTACCTTTCAATCCTGAATCTTGGAAAGAACTATGAACATAAAAGGAAATAAAATAAATAAATATTATATTAGGTATATAACGTGAACTTTATGAACCGACTGCTAATGCCCAGAATTGAACCCAGTAGACAGACACGCTACCAAGTGAGATAAGGTGTTGGACTAAAAGAATTTAAAATATAAATCTTAACTAAATTACAACTTATATATAATGCATCCATTATAACAATAGATTCAGTCAAGTGTTAAATTAGTGATATGGGGGCTGGTTGTTAAGTTTTTCTTATAATTATGTTGGGGGCTGAATCACCAATAAGCAGTATTAGAGGTCTAAAACAAATAAACATATTAAAATTTTTTTTTTAAATTTCGAATCCTCGAATCTCAGATATCCTTAAGGATTTGAGGGTCCCATTTTTTTGGATAAGTTTTATATAAATGTTCATCTACTGAACATATTCATAAACACAAGACAAATTTGAAAAAACCTATTCAAATGGTGAACAAAGGGGATAAAGGGGAGTTGAGGTCATTATTTTTTACACAATTAATTTATAACAAAAATATTTTTGGTTTAAATAACTAAAATATTGCTTCAGTAAAATGTTCAGTTTAGTTTTCTAAAAATAAGTTATCTGAATAGTTCTTGAGTATCTCTCATGGGCAAAGCAGCATTCGCCCAAGACTTCTACTATCCATTTTAATAAGTCCGGGGTAAATGTCCCGATGCTGACGACCAATATTCCAAACAAATTTAAATTACTGTGTGTAGAAAATTAAATTTAACGTTTCTACTGAGGCAATCTTTTAATTATCTTAGCCAAAAATGTATTTAGTTATTAAAACTACAAAAAAATACTGACCTTAACACATCAACAGTAGGATTCTTAAAAATTACAATTAGCTGCTTTGGTAGCTGCATGTTGTAAGGCGTCACTCTTGCAATAGACTAGACTACCGATACAGGGAAATCGGGGTTCAAATACTGGTTGGGTGCAACGACGATGGCTTTTCCTACAAGGTTTTTCACTGTACCTCTACACAAATGTGGATACACTTCCTCTAAATTAAATCTTACTCATCCCAAACAAATTAGTGTAATTGGTACATAAGAGTGTGACCTGAACAGGTTAAAAGGAATGGTGATAAAAGAGAAAAAAGAGCTCCAAAATAGAGCAATGATACAGCTATCACATTCGAGAAAATAAATAACAGTTATTTTATAAGTATATTAAAATTATTTAACAAGTTTCTTAGCATGTACACTTCATTTACCATAAAATATAGGAGTCTTACTTTAACAGACTACACTATGACCATATCTTATTAGCTGCGTCACGGAGGGACCACCAAGAGTCACATTGTGGTGCACTTTTCTGTATTCCGATTTTTTTTTAAACTAGTAAAAAGTTTAAAAACATACCAATCTAATCAAGCCGTTTCCTTACGTGGTTAATGTTGCGAGACTGTGTATATAGCTCAGAAACAATAAATCCGTACTTAATCCATCTTCACTCACTTTCTCCACACTTTCCTTTCCTTGCATACTTCTTAATACTTCAACAACATCCATACACAGTCATACATGCTCTTTTATTATTAAATCTCTTCTCTTTAACAAACATTTGTCTACAACATTTAGCCACGTCTTACATGGCCTACCCCCTTCCTTTTGATCCACACACTCTACCTTCATAAATTTGCTTTGAAACTTGATCCCCTCTCATCCTCTGAATATGCCCAAATCAACGCAAGACTCTTTTTTTTTTTAACATTGATCTATTGGATTCCCTTTCAAACCTAACTCTTTCATCACCCATTCATTACTGATTCTGTCCATACGAGTTTTTCCACAAACATTTCTTAGCTATCTCATTCCAACCGCATTCACCTTGCTCTTATGTTTCGCCTGACAAACGCATGCTTCACTTTTATATAATTCATTCTTTGTCTCCTTCGATACTTCATTCTTTGCAGTAGTCCATATACATCTAACTACTTTCTACATCCACCTTTCTGTTGATTTCATCATCTATCCCTCCATATTTTCAAAACATTCTGCATTGATACACAAAATCATTCACATGTTCTAACAACAGTTTTTCATTTATACTAAGCTGACAATCATTTCCTAAACCACCCTTATCAAAAACTATCGCCTTAGTTTTGGAGACATTTGTACGAAGATCCGTTCTGCCTGTCCCCACATCCAAACCATTCAATGTATTCTGCAAGTCACTTTCATTCTCAGCCATTAATACGGCATCATCTGCAAGTAGCAACACTCTCACATTCCCCGTTGTACATTTGTACATCACATGCTTGAGAGTGAATATCTGTGTGCTTAAACCTTTTTATGAACAGAGACCCACTAACTCATTACCGTTCTCGTTTACCCTGTCATCCCCATACCTTCCTAACACTTTCTTTGGGTACCCACCCATCCATTCGTATTTCCTGATAAGATAGGTCTTTCATCCTGTGTCAGATGAAACGGAGGCTTCAATGAGACTTTTAGTTCAAGCGCAATGGTGTATCTAATAGAGAGGTTAATTGGCCGTGGACACAGACTCTTAAGCAGCTACTAACCACCGGTATCATTACTTTCTTGCAATGCCTTGAAGAGTGGGGGAGAGTATTGTGATAATTAAAACTCAAGTCGGATATTTTTATGGATGTCAAAGTTTCATGACCCCTTGAACCAAAAAAAGTGATTTTCGCGATGCCGGAACTGTCTTTCTGTGCGGCTACTGGTTGGGCTAAAACTTGGCATCTTAAGAGTTTTCCCCCCAGAGGTAAATGTTTGGGGTTAGATATTTAAAGGTAGTTAAAGGAGCGAGAGAGTCTGTGTGGTGAACCATACCATTTTTTCATCATATCTTATTCAAATGTGAATACATTTTGTATTTTTATATAAGAACAAATAAACTCACCACTCTTGATGGTTGTCAACAAAGGCAGACATGGGCGAAACCTGCACAGTATAGGTGTCATTGGCAGAGTACTCGAATAAGCCGTAATAAGGGTTGAAGAGTTCTCGGGACAGTAGGAAGAAGAACTCTCTGGACGGGCCGCCGTAGTCGAGACCTTCCTCACGGTCGAACGTCACATACAACTTGCTCTTCTGGAGATCCTTCTTGGACGCAGCCATTATCTTGTTGAAGGCATCCTCGAGGAGATGCTCGCGGCGGATGTGTAACCTAAAAAAATACATTTATTAGTGTATTGTTTCGGTTCTAACTCAAGTAATTTGAAATAAAATGTTGATCAGGCTATTTTCAAGAATTTTTTTTAGGGGTGTACAAAGCTCTAAAACTTTGACTCGGCATTGAAACAAATATCTGTTTCATTTTAGCTTAAAAAAAAATTGGCTTGAAAAGTTATTAAATACTCAACACCTGTTCAATTACTGCCATTCTGAGCTGTTTGTTTCTGAAGTTATTGATTTGCATGATGTGATAACCTGATTTATATATTAGAGTGAAATAGTACTTAACACTTGAGCGATAATTATTTTTTAAAGCTCATAACCCCTAACAAAATGTATTAAAGCTTTTATTTGGCTTCGAGGATATTTCATATATTCGATTTGGGGGGGGGAAAAAAACCTCTGGGCACGCCTAAAGCAAATAGTTACTATTATTATTAAGTGTTTCAGCTTTCGACAGGTTTGTTGTCTTGTCCAAACCGAGTTCTATCGGAAGCTTTATTTTTTATATGCTGAAACTGCATCTTAATCCTTTATTGCGGTCATCCGCAAGTTGCGTTCTTCGCCTCCCTGGTACTCTTCTCCCTTCTATAATGCTTTATATTCTATTGATCAAAGAACCATGTTCTTCGTAGAATAACCTGCATAATGGTTCTCTTTTTGTTTACTCTTCTTAGAACTTCTTCATTAGTCACTCAATCTCTATACTCTTCTCCAAGACCACATCTAAAATCTTTCTCCCTTTTTAACTAAGGTCCGTGTTTCGGCTCCGTACAGAGCGATGCTCCATATGTACCACTTCACAACTTTATTCATCCTCACCCGGTCTAGTTCGCCAATCTGTGGCAACCTCTTCTTGTTGACAGACGCCTTGGACGGTGCTATTTTTGACTTTATCTACTGTCATAATTAAACTTCTTAAATATTTGAAATGTGCCACATTCTTCAACGGTTTGTTTATTATGTTTTAAAGATTGAAGTATTTTTAATCTTCTGTGGCAACCAACTAGAGAGATGTTTTGTTTTATAGAAGGAATCCACCATTTCCACAAACTTTTTATTGGCTAGTATGGAGGAATGGAGTTTTGTTCATCGAATCGACCAGTGTGAAGTTGTGCAAGATAGAAAGATAGTTTGGTCTCGACGAGTAAATTACGGTATATGCGACTCCAATATTTGCCAACGGTGAATAACACACGTGATCAAATCAGCATACTCAGATCTTCAGCTCTTTCTTTATGAAAAGGGCTACTATATGAAGCTTGCCGGAAATTCACAAATATTTCAGTCCAGTTTTTGTTTTTGTTGTTAAATTTTCTACATTTGTTGTGTTTTCCCGGCTGGCTCTTCCAGTTGTACAGGTGTGTGACAAATTTTCATTTTTATTTATTTGAGGTATTTAATGTGCACTTTCTGGACCTATCGATTATATTAGCACACGATTTATAAACTAACTTTGAATATAGAACATACAAAACACCCAGACTCTGGCCATTAATTCATCATTGAAGAAGAAACCTACATTCCACCGAGGTAAATTTTTCGGCCAGAACGGGAATTGAACCCAGGACTCATAGCTCAGTAGAAAGACACACTACCGAATGAGCTAATGAGTCGAACATGTGACAAATGAAAGTATGTGAATTGTCTAACTAAAACATTTTTGATCATGAACCAAGCAAGAATTACATACAATTTGTCATATTTTCCAAAGAAAGAAAATTTACCGCACCAAAAAAACCCAACACTTTTAACACTTACTTGAGTTTACCCGGTCCCTGGCCGTAGCCCTTGGATTCAAGTTTACGGTAGAAGTTACGCAGCTTGGCCTCAAAGTCCCTCCTGTAGGGTGCCGGAGCACGGGCATTGGCCCGGGAGAGTCCTGGAGAAGCCTGCGGAGACAGCTGCGGGGATCCTCGGGGAGAGCGAGAAGCCGGAGGGACAGCCGGGATGTAGCTCATGATCTCCTGCTCAAACAGGCTGCAAATAAAAGGTTGCTCAGTAAAACATCGGAATGCGAGCAAGCAGGTAATAGGGCCACCAGTTGTCCAACACCTTGGTTCAGTTGGTAGAGCAAGCAACGCCTACTGTTTTAAGGGTCTATGGTTCGATTTACCGCAAAAGTGTTTTTCTCCTTCGTTGAGGAAATTTTAAATAAAGCTGAATTTTTTTCTTCTACTCTTGTGGTAATTTTAGTTGGGTTTTTTTTTCCAAACAATTTGTACCTGTACAATATATATTCCAGTTTCCATGTAAAGGTCTTTTGGAAAAGTACAAATATTATTTTTTGTGGCCAAAATTTACAACATTTTAGTATATTATTGATATTATTTATCATACAAGGTGACCTGGTGGTCTAGGGGTAAGGTGTCAGACTTCTTTGCTGGCAGCCGGGGTTCAATCCTCGGCCCCGGCACAGATTTATCTGATTACCAAACCCTTCCTTCACCTCTGACAAGACAT
>CABFOV010004313.1:30814-53834 GCA_902141375.1 Timema poppense | reverse complement strand
CAGCACAGTGGGGGACATTTTAGGTGAGTTTCTTGAACTTAGACTTTTTCTTGGAGCATTTGTTCCAATAAATGCTACAACCGTACAATTACAATAATTGTAAATCTCCTGGATAGCTCGATGGTTCGATCATTGGCGCACATGGCCAAAGGTCCCAAGTTTGATTCCCGTGACCAGGTGTCATTTTTCAATTCAAACGAATATTATATTTAGCTGCAGCTATAACCGTAATTAACAAATATAATAGATTGTCTATTTAATACATCTATTAATGAATTTTTTTTTACTAAGCATTAAAATTAGTGGTGTGCAAATATGAATTTTTCACTTCAAGTCAAGTTTGAATCAAGCTTAACTGAAAACATTTAGTTTGTTTCAAGTTCTATTAATATATAAAGCAATATTTGTACCTGAAATATTTGAAGTGTAATTTTCGTAGCAGATTTATTTACGACTCATAAATACATACATAGATTTGTGCGAATAATTTTTTACTTGTCTTTTATGTCTTATTTCTTTTTTTTTATAATAAAAACCGATTTATCTTTTTCAAATGGTGTTGAAAATAATTTAGACAATGATCATTTTTGACGCCACCCTACACTCAACAGAAAAAAAATAACTAAACAAGAAAGCTACTCATAAATTTCCAAATATGAAATAGAATTTCAATTTTAATTGGTACACAATGTATTCCAATTATGTGTGAATCAAACCAGGGTAGTTAATTATTAATATTTCCGTTTAAAATAATAGAATAAAATAATTATGTGAAATATAGGTTTGTATTAAATGTTCAGAATATACACAGCTCCTATTTGTACTATTATTTAATTGTGTTAGCCTATTTCATTTATTGTGATATTCATATATTAACAAAAATAGGTTTTCCCTTATTTATTTTAATTCTATAGACTAGCTGTTGACTTACCAGATAGCCTGCAGTAATCGCGTACCGAAATTGTAATCAACATTTTAAAGTTAAAGGTTATTAAAACTTTGATACCGAATATTTCTTTTGACAAATAAAGTTTCTATTTCCTTTTCCCGTATTCTGAGATTATCGTAGCAGAATTTTCAGTCGAGAGTTAATTTCCTTTCATTCGCAGGAACTTGAAAAGACTTAGTGAGCTATAACGGTTTTCGATAACCATCGTTTTCCTTGGTCGTTTATTGTCGGGTGATGTTTCGTAACTAGCCTACGACTCGTTTAGTTAATCGATTATCAATAATCATAATGATGTATAAAGCAAGCATTATTTAAGGACGATATTAGCGTTAGAACATTATTTTCGTTGACAACAATAACAAAGGATTTGAGAAATACCCGTAAATATATTTCTGAAGATTTAAGTGCGATATAATACAGCATCCTGTAGTGCGAATAATATTTGAACTGGTTGTTGTTTAGAAATACGAGAATATATTAGATATTCATATAAAAGCTATTAATGAGCAGGGTTCAGTTGTTCATACCCTTAAAAGCTTAAACTATGAATTCGAAAATGTTATTAAAATGTCAAAAGCATCATTTTAAGAACAAAACACATTTAAAAAGTATAACTATGGCTTTTGAAAGTACACCCTAGAAAAACTAAAGTTGTCTAAAAAGTTTGGGTAGGTAGTTTGAATGTTAATTTATAGTTAAAAACATCAAGTAAAATATTATTATTATTATTATTAGCACCGCATCTTACTACCCGTTCGGGTTTTACGCACTTACGCTAATGTGTAATGGTAGGGTGATTGTGAGATGAAATGCAGGACCTACAGTTTAACGTGGAATCCGAACCACGGTGGAGGCCTGGCATTCCCCACATTCACACAAGTAAAATAAACTCATATTTTGGGCATTTCAAAAACATATATTGATTAGTTATTAATATATTCTTTCCCTCACTCTACCTACCTATCTCTCTATCTCTAGGTAGTGGTTCTAACCATCTAACCTAACCTAACCTATATGGAAGTGTATTGTCTATGAATAATATTAATTATATTTAATATGTAGGGTGCCAGCTAATTATTTATGTAATTTAGAAACACGGTGTCTTCTAGGTGTCCTAGATTATTTGTAGACACTGAATTTGGAAGTTATTATTTAACTCTACTGGAATTTATTTTAATAATGAGAAATATACAAGTGTGACTCTTGAATTATGTGTATTGCAGAAATGTCATAGAAGATTATTAACAATGCTATAATATTATTTCAAAACATTTGACGATAATATCGTGACCCAATACAATTCATGCGATTCAAAACATGAACAACAGTGTAGAACCAATTAGATAACACCCTCTTGCAAAGTATAAACAGTGTCTTCGATTAAAATAGCTTGTGTGCCGTTACGATGGTAACAAAGCATAACAGTTTGTTGATAAATAAATAATCTCAAAGTTTGAAAATAATATATTACGTATAGTTCAATGTGATAAAGGAATAATAATAGAAACTCTTTAATAATATTAGTGAATTTTATTCAATTAATAGTGAGTGGCATAAAAAGAAAGTTTGAGTGGAGTTTAACTGCGTTCCTTCAAATCTTAAAGATGGCTGCAGGGGTAACTCATTAGTAATAGATATACTAAGACAGTTTACCACTTAATTTAAGTAATTTTATAAGTTTGTTTCTTATGTGATAAATATAGTTTAAGGTATTTATTTATACATTTAATGTTCATGAATGTTGTGTTTTCCCGTAGATATGAACGTGAGAAAATAGTATTTGAACTGTAGTGGCTCAATATTTGAGAAATTATGTTCGGAGAAAGATCTGAAGAAAATGGTGAAAGTTTATAAATTCAGACGATTACAAGGAAATATTGATTGCAGGTAAAATACCTGACTTGTAGATCTAAACATATATATTGGATCTTCAAAAAAAGCTTATCTCAGATAATGAGGGTCCTTGTAGCTGATCAGATGCGGCTAATATCAGATCTTTCACAAACACCGTCGTATTTTAACACACCACTCAAATATATTTTGTTTGGCAGTCATGGTTACATTAACCAAATAAAACTATTACATTCTGAAATAATTTCCTAAATGTCCTTGGATCAGGGATGTCAAACTCGTTTCATCATGATGGCCATAATAAAAATTAGAATATTGGTAGAGTTTCATTAAAAAAAAGTCACCATCGTGGATAATGTGATTTTTTTTATATGTCACTATAGTAGAGTAGGCTATCTGTGTCTCCCAAATATGTTTACATAATGAAAATTAACGTCAAGATGATTAAAATTTTGTATTTGTTGGGCGCAATAATAATAATAATAATAATATTATTATTAATAATAATAATAGAAAAAACTTTACCTCGGCTAATTCCGAAAGTGGCACGACGACTCTTAATACTCGGGACCACTGGGGAATACTTAAAATAAAACATGAACAGTTTAAATAAAATGGATTGTTGGAATAAAATTTACTAATTTAGACTACAACAAAAATATATAAAAATAGACAATTATCGGAACTTTTGTGGGTTTATTATTGTTTAACCCGCCTCGGTGACGTAGTTGGCTAACGCGCTTGTCGTGTTGGGCTAGACTGCTGAGGACGGGGAGATCGAGGTTCGAATCTCGGTCGGGTGAACTGGAGGTTTTTTTCCTAAATGGTTTTCCACTCTCCCTCCACGCAAATGCGGGTTCACTTCCTCTAATTCAACCTTCCCAATTCCTAATCCATTAGCGTAATTAGTACTTAAAGCGTATAACCCGAACGGGTAGTAAGATGCGAGGCTAAATATTATTATTATTATTGTTTACTTTTTCATCACATCCCAATCCTGCCTATGGAATTCTGAATAATTCTAATTCTAATTCGACAAAATAAAAAAATAAAAATATGGTATTCTTAAACAATATTTATCCCTTAAAATAATGATCTCTGAACATGGTTGAATTTAGGAGCTTAGAACTAATAGTACTAGAGTAAAAGAAAGATAATATAGGCTGAACTTATAAAATATAAATTAAAGTTTTGAGTAAGACAATATAAAAAGAAGGTATTGTTGAGGAAAAAGAAACAAAAAACAATAGAATTAATATTTAGACATAAAATAAAATATTAATTCTCTAGAATACTTAAAAGGTCTAAATATATTTAGTCTTTCTGAATTTTTTTACATAAATCCTGGTTTCTTGATAAAAGAGGAAAACATAAATTTAAAGTTGAATGTTTGACTTGATCTCACCAATGAACCATGTTGAAAAAGCACGAATTTCTGAAATTTGTTTCCTTTTATTAATTCCAACTCGTCCACAATTTGAAGAAATAAGAAATCTCTAGTTCTTGCCCATACACTTAACTTTCTATTTGCGTACATGCACTTTACTTTCAAGCCATTGTTTCGCTTTAAAAATAAATTTAGTTAAGAGCTACACAGCTTTTGCTCCATGTTAAAATGACATAGAGGAAGAAGACCCTAATCTTCTTCCGAAAGTGTTCCAAGAACCAAATTTCAAAACATTTTATTTTCTTTCAAGCCCAATGAGAAAACTAATATATTAAAACAAAAGATAAAATGCTGGCTATGGACTAGAGATGAATATCATTAAAATGCAGATTTAATATATGGATTGAAATATATGTCAATGAATATGAACAATGTTTCTCAAAATAATTAAATGTTTATTTATATCTGTCAGAATTGAAATGCACACTAGTTTTCAGGTATTTACATCACATCTTTTTCTTTTCTTACTTCTTCTACAATCGCGAGGCCCGCTACTCACTTAGTTGACAAATCTGCGTATACGTTGAAATAAATCATGGCCGACATTGAAAATAAATAAAGAAGAGTCAACAAACTTCTTAGAAGGATAATTAATATGTTTAATAAAAGGGTAAGTGTTCTTCACTAGGCCAAGATTCCTTATTTAAATTATTTAAAACAATGTTTTACGTTCTTACTTCAGTCCTTTTTATTTTTGATTGGATGTAAGTATTATTTTGTCATTCCGGCAACACAGCGTTTAAGCTGCAGCCGAACTTTGAAGTGCATAATTTCAAACGAAAATAAATTGGAAACCATTTACAAAAATTAGAAAAATATAGGGAAATACATGGTACGGTGGATAATAACGTTACAGTGCCCCTTTTTGTTTTACAGATTAATTTTAAGCCTAAAAATTACTTCGTGGAACAAAATTTTTTTGGCACAAAATAGGCCTAAAATCTTAAATATCACAATTTAACTTCCATTTTCCTTTAAATCAGTAAATTAGTCTTATCAAAGTGCCTTTACTTGTTCTGGTTCAAGGCGATAAGTGAGGATGGGATTGTTCTTTCTCTAGTCTTTACAAAAATAGCTGCTTTAGTAGAATTAAGTTTAACTTCCATGTTCACATAGTAAGCGACATAGACGGTTATTCAAACTACTATAACCTCTTGTCTGCTGTAAATGATCGCTGTAGATCACAAATAAAACATTACAGCCACCACGCCATACTTGACAAATATTCTTTAAACTTTATTTGAATAACGAAAACTCTCTTTGTCTTGTAGCACAAACCGGAGCACTTTCAGTGAAGCTGAATATCTAGATCGACTTCACTGAACTCGTTTAAACTCACTGATAACACTTATTACGCTTAGGGTTAGGTGAGTTAAAATATAAGTTTCCTCTCACAAAAATGTCTAAACGTATTACGTATGTTCACTTGAGGTCTTCTCCTCGGAGATACATGTATTATTTATCACTTGGCTGACTTCATATAAAAACAAATCATATTTATATTTCACTCAAAAGTAGGCTTAGTCTCAACACTTATAAAATGTTTTACACAAAATCAACAACTAAATTAAACATTTCAAATTAACACATGTATGGTAATTTACTTTGACACCTTCTTCAACTAATGAAGGTATTTTATTACACAATATCAAGTCTTAGTACAAAAATATAGTAAAAAGTAAATTCACTACGTGACACTTTAGTGGTATGAAAACAGAAACTTTCATAGGCCAAGTGTTTATAGTTAAAATTTCATAATAATCTTTATGAATTGGATATTTATACTTTCCCCTACTAATTTAAAGGTACCTGCTGTTCAAAAATACCACCAAAGACAAATCACATCTAGCCCATTCTAGAACTTTCACCCTTTAACGTGTATTAAATGTGTTTACACATAAATCACTTAAACATTAAACATTACTATTTAAAACCTGTAAGTACAACCACTATAGATCCTTATTAAACTAGTTAACACATTTTAAACATAAAGAGTTAATTATTTCCTAAAATAATGGAAAAAGTAAATCCACTCGTGGTACTTTTGTGACCATAATACAGGAAATCTGATTGTCCAAACACTTATGGCTAGAATTTAACAATTCTCTCAATGAATACAGTTACTACAACCTCTCCTTTAGGTGATGTAACAAGGTTATGTTACCCGCACCCTGATTATCTCTGAAAATAACAGTCAAGTAGTTCACAAGAGAGTTCATTTATTTAAAAAAAAAGTTATTATAGGAGAGAGAGTGAAGCTAACAACAATGACTGAACCAATATGGAACGTGCGAGACCCCGTCTCGTGTTAAATGTTAGCGTTAGATACATCACACAACTCTAGTTACATTGACCTTCGTAAACATCACATTAAAGTAATCATAATAAATACCCGAAAACACAAGTAATGCTGAAGGCACTCCCTCGCCACTGCCAGCGATCCTCTAACAGTAAATAAAGACTCCCTGATAACGGCTTTCTCTCTAACCGCGATTGGGATTAACAGTAATAAAGAATAACAATTTAATATACAAACAAATGTATTTACTGCCAGCATTTACGTTTATTATGACGTCCCTATAAGAGGGCAAACTCTCTGACTCAAAGCCAGATTTAACTAACATAATGTAATCTTTTAAACAGTAAGACAAATAACCTAATTTCCAAAGGATAACAAGAGATAAACATTTAAGTGCACGTAACTGACAAAACAAGCAAAGACGGCACAAGAATCCACCAAGGACTTAAATAGCGGCGCTCTACAACATACGACCATCCGTAAAGTGAAAGAAGTTGAAACTTCCTTATAACAAATATATAAGTTCTCCCAAAAGATCACTAGGTGATGTTAAATAGATCGTACGGTTAAACCGTGCAAAGTTGTATATTTTATCCATGGTCAGCAAGCAAGACCAGATACAATAATTAATTAATTCTTTTAAATACGAAATCCTCAACTGTAATTTTGAAACATAATAGCCAGAAGTAATTTAGAATACAGAGATGTGAATCTAACCTAGGTAAAAAGGTCTCTCACCTATAGATCGCTAAGTAGTGAGTGACGGCACAACTCAACAGTGCACTATATATATATCAGACAAGTGACTCTATGTGCACTCAATGCGCGGAACAAAGAAGGGGAAAAGGGCTAAGTGGGAGCAAACGTCTAGAACACACTCGGCTCACCTCCGCCTTTCTCAAAAGGCGTGCCCAACAATAGTTCAGATAGTCTTTGTATATTTTTGCTAACGCGCATTTGATCTGCGCATATCGTCTCTTCTTTTTTTCTTGGCTGTGGCGAGGAATTGAAGCCAGGCCTTGTCAATAGTGATGGATCGAACCAGCTCGTTGACGCGAGCCAGCTCACATAAACTCGCTCATTCAAAAGAGTCGTTCATATGAGTTATACCGTTCACCGCTTGGCTGGCTTGCTCCCAGTCCCTTCACCCCTTCCAAACCATAACTTGACGAGCGAGTGATAGCTAGTTCTCACAATTCCCGTTCCGAGTGTGCAATTCTGTCCCTTCCCTTTCAGCTTATAAACGAATTAAGATTTATGTGTGATTTATCCGAAGCTATTGTGTTTGATACTTTAATTGTGTTACTTACGCATATTACTTATAATAATTAACTTTAGCATATAACTTTTCGTGTCTAATTCACAGAATTATGTTTTAAGTGATGTTAAGAAAAATCGTCAGTTTAATATTGTAGGCAGTACTTCCATCTAGTAACGATAGTAAGCATTAATAGTTGATTTTTTTATAGTAACGAACGAAGAACGACATAGGAGTCGTGAATGACAAACACACCTGACTCTTTCCAGAGCGGATGAACGAGAGCGAAAGAGTCGTGACTAGTGGTGGCGTGAATGACTCGCTCACGAAGCGAGAGTCGTTCGTTCACAGCTCTCGTTCAAGAGTCGTTCAATTTGAATGACTCGCTCACGAGTGACCCATCACTACTCGTCAGTGAGATGTTGTTAGTGCTGGTGCGTGTTTGTGACTTTGAGCGGAGCGGAGCATGGCCGAGGCCGGGTCAACTGGGGCACGAGGGGTGAGCCAAACGTTCTATTATTTTATTCTAACATATGTTCTAACAGGGTTACAGTTATTAGAATATATTTATAACTAATACTTGAAAACTTGAGAAAAAAAAATCCTCATGGGGTAATTTCCTTCAAATTTTATAGGAAAATGATTAGGAAAAACCCTTATGGCTATATTTTAACGATTCTCTCAATGAACTCTATAAATACAACCTTTCTTGCATCTAATGACATACACAGAATTAAAATAAATGGCTGCGTATTATCTTAAAATCTGAGAAAGCAAATCATAATTGAGCCATTCTAGGCTATCATGTCACTTGAATAATACATAGTAGACCTGGCATTTATATTAACTTGTTTAGAGCATAAAATATACACTCAATGGGATAGCTTCCTACTCTTTTGGTGTATAACAACTTATATCATTGCATAATTCGCAAATTAAAAGGTTAAGTAATCAATTTCGGGGAAATATTTTCTTACTTTTGTTTCGAAAATGAATTATGAACTAAAAACGATACAGTTATGCTTAAACAAGTTTTGGTATGTATTGCAATTTCAAACATTAGTAAAATGTTCTTGAAATGTGTTAAGATATCCATTTTATTTATAAGTATGGGTTTTGGTGTTCATTTTTTCAAATAGTATAATGAGCTATTTCGTATCTCATATAGTTGTGGAGATGTGATCAAAATTGGAAAGATATGCTTATTGTGAAGCTCTCATATTAGTTTATTTTCTCAACAAGATTGGTATATATTGTAAGTACATCCTTTCACCTGTTGCTTATGAGCTATGAGTGAAAAATCAGGAGTTTGAAAGAGGAGCCATTTCCTGCCAAAGCAGTACGTAGGTCGATTGCTGTTAGTCTAGTTGAGACAGCAATGGCTATGTGGGAATCGCTTTGTTAGCTAACGCATGATTTTATGATGTGGATAGAAGCCTGTTGATTGATGCTTTATGCCATCATCGGAGGAATCGTCTAGTTAGCAGAGACCTGTTTGTGTGTCTTAGAGTAGAGCTCTTTGCAGTTGTTGTAGACAGGCACTTGTAGAATGTAGAAAGTCAGCTTTAAACTGTTGTTAGAGTCGTTTAAGATGAGTCCGTTTAGTGATGAAGTGTTGGGATCACCATGAGTACGATAATGGTTAATACAATGGTTAAAACATGGTTAAGACATTGCCTAGACACAGTTGATTGTGGGCACTTACCCTAGAGTGAGTATGATAAGTGTTTTAGGCTCTTGCCATGTGCGTGTTTTTATGTGACACCTTTTTGGACAAGTTGCGGACCTTAAGCCGAAATATAAAATGTGGCTTGATCTCACAGATAGTCGGATGACAACCATGTAATAGTTCATCTTATTTTAATAAACCCAATGGGGTTAATTGTCACCACCTCTGACTGACCCCATCACACTGTAGTCTCACAGGGTCCATAGACCCACATCCAAACATGTTTGTGATCGTAAGGCCTGCATCCTTACATAATACATATACGGTACAATTAACGTCACTTTAGTGGGAAAATAAGGATTGCCATTTGGAACGTAATGCTAAACAATGTCTACAAATGAGTCAAAAGTCTTGGAAACATAGGCAGTAAAATGTCTGTAAAAGTGTAGGCTATTGTTCTGACATCCTCTTAAATTCTGGTAGCGGAAAATTGTAGAATTCAACCACTGATACTCCTCACAATCGCATAGAAACACAAATAAAATGCACTATGTGTGACAGATGCTAGCATTTGAGATATTTGTGGTTAAAGTCCTCTAAACGTGTTGGAAACTATCTCTACCAACATTTAAAAATTATATTAATTCACTCTTCCTTTAACAATGCCATCATATATCACCCAAGCCTGCAAGAAAACATAATAAGTTAACGGACATTCTACTCCCTATTTTTCCAGATATTTCCTCACCCTGTAGATACAAAGATTAATCAAAATCGTTAGATTTCAATTTGAGAAAATTTATTTGTTCTATTATTACTTTTCGGCAAACTATCCAAGATTATATATCTAATTCAGAAAATGCCTCAGAGGGAAACTTATGTTAGCCCTAAATACCAAGTCTTAACCCAATTGGTAAAATGGTTTCAGCTCTAGTCCAAGATACAGACAGACAGGTAGACGACATCCCGAAAAACACTTTTTCGGTTTCAGTTAGTCATGAAACGTTGACAATTATCAACATTTTAGGTTCATTTTTTTTAATGATCACAATAATTCTCTCTCCAAGAGGTCAAGAAAGAGTAAAGATATATCTTTAGTTATTTCGGAATAATTTAATTTGACTGATATGGATGATTGTCACTAAAACAAGCTATTATTTAAATTTCAAAAGTTACTAGAATTTTGTTCTGTATTAATTCGCTTATGAAGTAAACGTTAACAGTTTGACGAGTAAAACTGTCCTACACTGCTTGTTGCCAGGAAATATAGTTATGTGACAGTGCTTAATACGGGGATGGGTTTAGCTGCTTTTGAATCAACATTTTAGATATCGTAAACAAACTATAGCAATGTACTGCAAGCTCAATTGCTTACAAATACTTTCAGTGTAGGAAGTTTATTTTAGATATCGTAAACAAACTATAGCAATGTACTGCAAGCTCAATTGCTTACAAATACTTTCAGTGTAGGAAGTTTATTTTAGATATCGTAAACAAACTATAGCAATGTACTGCAAGCTCAATTGCTTACAAATACTTTCAGTGTAGGAAGTTTATTTTAGATATCGTAAACAAACTATAGCAATGTACTGCAAGCTCAATTGCTTACAAATACTTTCAGTGTAGGAAGTTTATTTTAGATATCGTAAACAAACTATAGCAATGTACTGCAAGCTCAATTGCTTACAAATACTTTCAGTGTAGGAAGTTTATTTTAGATATCGTAAACAAACTATAGCAATGTACTGCAAGCTCAATTGCTTACAAATACTTTCAGTGTAGGAAGTTTATTTTAGATATCGTAAACAAACTATAGCAATGTACTGCAAGCTCAATTGCTTACAAATACTTTCAGTGTAGGAAGTTTATTTTAGATATCGTAAACAAACTATAGCAATGTACTGCAAGCTCAATTGCTTACAAATACTTTCAGTGTAGGAAGTTTATTTTAGATATCGTAAACAAACTATAGCAATGTACTGCAAGCTCAATTGCTTACAAATACTTTCAGTGTAGGAAGTTTATTTTAGATATCGTAAACAAACTATAGCAATGTACTGCAAGCTCAATTGCTTACAAATACTTTCAGTGTAGGAAGTTTATTTTAGATATCGTAAACAAACTATAGCAATGTACTGCAAGCTCAATTGCTTACAAATACTTTCAGTGTAGGAAGTTTATTTTAGATATCGTAAACAAACTATAGCAATGTACTGCAAGCTCAATTGCTTACAAATACTTTCAGTGTAGGAAGTTTATTTTAGATATCGTAAACAAACTATAGCAATGTACTGCAAGCTCAATTGCTTACAAATACTTTCAGTGTAGGAAGTTTATTTTAGATATCGTAAACAAACTATAGCAATGTACTGCAAGCTCAATTGCTTACAAATACTTTCAGTGTAGGAAGTTTATTTTAGATATCGTAAACAAACTATAGCAATGTACTGCAAGCTCAATTGCTTACAAATACTTTCAGTGTAGGAAGTTTATTTTAGATATCGTAAACAAACTATAGCAATGNTAAGGTGTCAGACTTCTATGCTGGCGGCCGGGGTTCAATCCCCGGTCCCGGCATAAATTTATCTGATTACCAAACCCTTCCTTCACCTCTGACAAGACATCTTGTGAATGTGGGGAATGCCAGGCCTCCGCCGTGGTTCGGATTCCACGTTAAACTGTAGGTCCTCCATTTCATCTCACAATCACCCTACCATTACACATTAGCGTAAGTGCGTATAACCCGAAGGTGTAGTAAAATGCGGTGCTAATAATAATAATAATAATAATAATAATAATAAAATGGTACTTAGCAATTTTTGTTCACACACATCAAGAAATGATTCTTATTCAAATTCGTTCCCTAAATAATTTGATGCATAGTGTAAGTTGTACTTATGCTATGTTATAGATATAAAATGAATTATTTATATCAAAATAATGGAAAATTATATATATTAAAAGTTTTACGTATTCCTTAAGATGTATTCACGTACCCCAAGTTGAAAACAATTGATCTAATAAATACACATCTTTTAGGCCTAAATAGATTCTAAGACCAAACTAAAGCTGTTTATTGACATTCAACAGCCTAAGCACTTTATCATAAAAAAAAAACCTGAAATTTATGTTCGTTAGAGTGGGGATGTAGGGAATTCAGGAAAGTCAATGTTTTTGCAATTTTTATAACAAAAAAAATCTTTCCCTAGAATAAATAAAATATTGCTCCAATAGAAACAAAGAGTTCAATTTGATTCACATGATGATATCAAGGGTTTTAATAACTGTCATGAGCATAGCGGTATTAGATGACAAACTTTTTAAATGAAGAGAAAAGTTATCATTAATTTCTAGAGAACTTTTTAAATGAAGAGAAAAAGTTATCATTAATTTCTATGACACTTTTTAAATGAATAGAAAAAGTTATCATTAATTTCTAGGGCACTATTTAAATGAAGAGAAAAAGTTATCATTAATTTCTAGGGCACTATTTAAATGAATAGAAAAAGTTATCATTAATTTCTAGGGCACTATTTAAGATATTCAACAACTGTTGAGGTCACCATGTAAAGAAAATTAAACTCTGTTTCTACTGTACAATTATTTAATTTATTCTCACCATAAAACGGTTTTGCTATAAAAACTGAAAAAACTGGTCTTTTCTAGCGTCCCCTTCATCTCAACATTAAATTTGAAAATAAAATAAAGAAATAAAGGTTTTATAAAACATTGATGTTAATTTATATTCTCTAGCACCCCATACTTTCTAGGAGAAGAGTTATTCAAGAGAAATAAAGAACACATCTACGTAAGTTTATAGAATGAGCACTAAAATTGGTTGAGCATGTTTTGTAAAAGTTTACAAAATGTTTGGTGTGTGGGAGGAGTGGGGGGAAGGGGTTTAACGTGTTTTTTTTGTGTGCACAATCACCCGCTTTTAATGGTATGGAATGGCGGACTAGACCAAAATTCTTTGCAGTTTAGTTGTTTTTAATTAAAATAAACAAAGTTAAAACATACTTATTTTTAGAACTTTGCAAGTGGATTAAATCGGAGTTGAATGGGTTATTTTTAGGGTTTCTTGTACAAGTTTCCTCGTGTACTTTTTTTTTAGAAAAACTCCCACACAGTGAATTAAATGACAAAGAATTTTTATAATTATTTTAATGCACGGATTTTTATTTATAAGAAATACTTTTGATTATCTTAAAAAATTAATATTAAAATATTATCATTTAAAATCAAGGCTAATATTTTGAAAGTCTTAGTATGATTAGTAATTTTTTTAAAGCCTTCTTTAAAAAAAATAGAGAGCTTCTGTTTAAATTTTAAAAAATACATCCAAGAGGAAACATTCCTTTAATCACCCTAAGACACATACTATGCTTGTTTTAACTAGCCCAATTTATATTTAATAATATTCAACATTAAATATTATCCGTGTTTAACTTACGATGAATCATAAGCTTTAGTATACGTGGGGAATGCCAGGCCTCCACCGTGGTTCTGGATTCCACGTTAAACTTTAGGTCCTCCATTTCATCTCACAATCACCCTACCATCACACATTAGCGTAAGTGCGTATAACCCCAACGGGTAGTAAGACGCGGTGCTAATAATAATAATAATAATTTAGTATACGTACAAATGATTCGACACCTTAGCTAAATTGGTAGCGTGTCTGTCTAGTGAGCTAAGGGTCCCAGGTTTGATTCTTAGGCATGGCAGAAAAAAATCTCATTGGTGAAATGTGTGTTTACACTTTCACAGTGATGAATAAACGGTTGTAGACCGGATGCTGTGCCTGTCCTAGTATTAAGTTATATTGTAAGGCATATTAAGCTACGACAGGCCTGGCCAGCTGGTAGTGGAATATATATGGCTTGAATAAAAAACTGACCCAGGCTACAAGCTGGAAACAGTAGTGGATGTAATGTAGCATACATACAAATTACGATAATTGTATATAAGAAACCGGGGGAGAATATATCGTAGATTATAGTTTATAATAGCCTTCCAGGTTTGTTGTAATTTTAAGGATCTGCTTCGATGGCTGCATGATCTAAGTAAGGAATCACTCTTACATTAGATTGGACTGTCGTTGACGGGGAGAATAGGATTAAATCCCGGTCTTGTGTAAATAGGGCTGATTCTTCCTGAATGGTTTTCCACTCTCTACCCATGCAAATTCAAGTACACTTCCTATAAATTGAACCTCCTCATCGCTAACACATTAGCGTAGCTAGTATATACGCGTATCACCCAAACGGGATGAAAGGAGCGTAAAAAACGTTATCATATATAAATAATAATAATAATAATAATAATATTTAGCACCACGTCTTACTACCCGTTCGGGTTCGCTTTAAGTACTAATTACTCTAATGAATAAGGAATTGGGAAGGTTGAATTATAGGAAGTGAACCCACATTTTCGTGGAGGGAAAGTGGAAAACCATTTAGGAAAAACCACCCCCAGTTCACCCGACCGAGATTCGAACCTCGATCTCCCCATCCTCAGCAATCGAGCTTCAACACGACAAGCGCGTTAGCCAACTACGCCACCGAGGTGGGTCATTTATGAATAATTAACAAACCTTACACTGTGGACTCTTACTAATATCACTTAGAAACCTCACTGGCGGTGTCCCTTGTGAATGGATGAAGATGAAACGGTTCTACGTAGTAATATTCAGTTACAATGTCATCGCTATTCGAATAATGTCAAGGCCTCTAAATATGTTGACACTACCAACTTTATGACCGGACTAAATATTAACATTTAATTTCTTTGAGTGCCGTTTGACAGTTGACAATGTCAGCTTTTATAATTTCTATAATAATCTCTCCGAGCTTATATCTATCCCTAATAATAATTTTCAAACTGTTGATATTGAAAATTAAATAGTAAAGGTGCCCTGGGGGTAGCACCCATTATATATATGGTTTCCCACTCTACTTCTAAGCAAATTTGTGTATTTTATAATATCTAAAATGCTTCCTTCCTCATCCCTATCCCATTAGGGTAATGATCATATATGTGTATAATATGAACAGTTAGTAAAACTCGATACATATATTTATATGTATATAACATAACTAATATATATATATATAATATAAATATGTATACAAATATATATAAATATGTAAGATATATTATATATGAATATGTATACAAATATATATATATATATATAAATATGTAAGATATATCATATATGAATAATAAATAAATAAAAATGATATATATAAATAAAAATATTAAATAAATAAAATTATCCCTTCCTTATCCCTACATTACTATAAATTTGCGTGGAAGAAGAGCGGGAAACCATTTAGGAAAACCCAACCTCAGTAGACCTGACCGGGATTCAATCCCTGAGCTCCCTTCTTCAGTAGGCCATTCTAACACTGAGGCGAGTAACTGGATTTTAATGTATAATTTACATCCTTAGCATATTATATTTATTAGAACATAGACACAAAGGTTGGACGTGATGATGGCGTCACAGTCATATGAATGATCTAAAAATATCGCGTGCCATCAGGCCAGGATGTCATTTGTCAACTTATTTAAATTAATTTAAATTAAATGTATTTATATGTTTTAATAGCCTATTAGAAAAAAAGTTGTACATTTATATAAGCTTACGGTGACCTGGCGGTCTAGGGGGTAAGGTGTCAGACTTCTATTCTGGCGGCCGGGGTTCAATCCTCGGTCCCGGCAAAGATTTATCTGATTACCAAACCCTTATGTGGGGAATGCCAGGCCTCCACCGTGGTTCGGATTCCACGTTAAACTGTAGGTCCTCCATTTCATCTCACATTCACCCTAGCATTACACATTAACGTAAGTGCGTATAACCCGAACGGGTAGTAAGACGCGGTGCTAATAATAATAATATATAAGCTTACAGCGGAAATATGTGTTTTAAACAAAAATTATGTAGCCTATGTTTTTACATCTATGTACCCATCCAGGATATATATATATATGTTATGCTAATTAGTAAGGTTTAGTTGAGATCAAATGTTTCCACATTTACATAAAGGGAGAATAGGAAACAATCAAGAAAAAACTCAATACACTGAACTGGGATTCGAGCCCCTACCATACAGCCACCAACAAACCAGACTGGATTTAACTTATATTTCACCCGCGTGTATACTGATATGCGTAGAGAGTTTATTGTGAAACAAAAAATATATATATATTTCTTAATATAGTTTTAAGTTGAATAGAGAAAATAGTGCTACCATTTTTAAATAATTATAATGAGTTATAAATAGATCCAAAGTAACACAAGCTTTCAGAAAGTTACTTGAGTTGATCTTTTTACGATTTTGCCATAATAATCTTAGTTCAAAAGTAAAGAGAGACGAAACAAAGAGATTGGGAGAAACTTTTCCATTTAAAGTGCTCGACATTATTTTTTATCTTTTTTTTCCAACACTTTTAAAATGGTGATTTAGCTAAATTAAAAAGTAAAAGAAAAATGGATTGCTCAGGGCTTTATACATGCTACACTACACTCACGAATTGCTATTTACTTTTTGATGGAGTAGGAAGGAATATGGCGTAAATAAAAACAATCCCTGTTCCAGATTAAGTAGAGATTACAAGTAGTTTTATTTATTATACATAAGAGTAACAAACAATATTTAAAACAGGACCTTACTTAAAATTATTTGCAGTTATAAAATTGAAATAAATTAAAATGTGAAAACAATATGTATTATTAAAAGTTTGTATATATATATAAATTTACTATAATTGTTCATTATAATTATACCATACAGTATTATAATTAACTAATTAAGGTCTTATTTCCAATATTAATTTGTAGACTGTGAAGAACCCCTACCTCTCTTGCACCAGTAATACAGCCAATTGTGAGGCGCCTCTACCTCTTAGACTACAGCAGTTCAATCAATTGCAAGACACTTCTACCTCCAGACACATTAATTCAATAAATTGCAAGACACTTCTACCTCCAGACACATTAATTCAATCAATTGCAAGACACTTCTACCTCCAGACACCAGTAATTCAATCAATTGCAAGACACTTCTACCTCCAGACACATTAATTCAATCAATTGCAAGACACTTCTACCTCCAGACACATTAATTCAATCAATTGCAAGACACTTCTACCTCCCAGACACCAGTAATTCAATCAATTGCAAGACACTTCTACCTCCAGACACCAGTAATTCAATCAATTGCAAGGCACTTCTACCTCCAGACACCAGTAATTCAATCAATTGCAAGACACTTATTCCTCCCAGACACCAGTAATTCAATCAATTGCAAGGCACTTATTCCTCCCAGACACCAGTAATTCAATCAATTGCAAGGCACTTCTACCTCCAGACACCAGTAATTCAATCAATTGCAAGGCACTTCTACCTCCAAACACATTAATTCAATCAATTGCAAGACACTTCTACCTCCCAGACACCAGTAATTCAATCAATTGCAAGACACTTCTACCTCCAGACACCAGTAATACAGTCAATTGCAAGACACTTCTACCTCCAGACACCAGTAATTCAATCAATTGCAAGACACTTCTACCTCCAGACACCAGTAATTCAGTCATTTGCAAGAAACTTCTACCTCCCAGACACCAGTATTTCAGTCAATTGCAAGACACTTCTACCTCCAGACACCAGTAATTCAATCAATTGCAAGGCACTTCTACCTCCCAGACACCAGTAATTCAATCAATTGCAAGGCACTTCTACCTCCCAGACACCAGTAATTCAGTCAATTGCAAGACACTTCTACCTCCAGACACCAGTATTTCAATCAATTGCAAGACACTTCTACCTCCAGACACCAGTAATTCAATCAATTGCAAGACACTTCTACCTCCCAGACACCAGTAATTCAATCAATTGCAAGACACTTCTACCTCCCAGACACCAGTAATTCAATCAATTGCAAGGTACATCTACCTCCCAGACACCAGTAATTCAATCAATTGCAAGACACTTCTACCTCCATACACCAGTAATTTAGTCAATTGCAAGACACTTCTACCTCCAGACACCAGTAATTCAATCAATTGTGAGCCTCTTATTATAGTAAGATGAATGGTGCTCTACAAAGCTCTAAAGCTCCTTATGTTACTTTATGTACGAATAATGACCTACAAAGCTGCACAATCCCTTCAAATAAAACCAATTTAGTAAGAAATGTGTATTGACGTTAAAGTTTACAATAATTCAAGAACAAAATCTTCCCGTACTACAATTGGTATTAATTCAGTCAGGCTCAATTTAGTTTTATGGTGACCAGAGGGTCAAGGTTCGAACTACAGTTGGATGTACTGAGGGTGTCTATAAACTTTATGTTCTTGTAACATTGGGTTACAATATACTACCCACCCACATGTTAACCTTCACGCTTAAACGTTCCATTGGAATCATACTACCCACTCCGAGACTAATAATCCTTCTGCATTAGTATTCTTCTCTATTGTAGTTCACGGTAGTTTCGATCCATATCTAGAACATTATTAAACCATATAAAACCAGAATAAACTCCATGCTATCTAAAACTGTTAATATACTTACCATTTGTATCTTCTGGTTAGAACAACCTCCAAGTCGGGCCTACACACGACACGTCCTACCTTGACGAGTGGCCCGAGTGAGCTATGGTGTGCCCGCAGCTGATCTGACCGCCCCGGTTGAAGTTAATCAAAAATGGGCCATCCAAGATTTCCCTCGAGCAGTGAACGGCGACTATCCTACCCTCTGGCGGACAAATTGTGATAATTTTGCTTGAAGCTCTGTTGTAAGGTCCTTCATTCTAATGTAATAGAGTTTTGCTTGAAGTTCTGTTGTAAGGTCCCCACCCCGGTTTGATAGTTTTGCTTGAAGTTCTGTTGTAAGGTCCCCACCCCGGTTTGATAGTTTTGCTTGAAGTTCTGTTGTAAGGTCCCCACCCCGATTTGATAGTTTTGCTTGAAGTTCTGTTGTAAGGCTCCCTATTCCACTGTGATAGCTAGGAATAAGCTTATAAACTATCGCCAACTTATATGTTTTATCAGAGCTAAATTTTAATAACCAGGCAAAGTTTAATTAGAGTAACTATTAATTGATAAAGTAAATCTAATTATTTGAACTAATGAATTTGGCCATGTCACCGTTAAGGCCATTATTTTGCACGATATATTATGTATGTGGCTTTTAGAATGAATAAATTGGTTAGTTAGCAATAGTAAGTATTACACGAGATATGGTTCCATAGTCCTAGCAGGCCAAACTTTTCTTGTGACTTATATATCAAATTTCCCAGTATATATAAAATAAGAATACACGATGTTCCTTTTAGCGTTAATGTGAATGTAAGTACATCATGGGAACCTTAATTATCTTTAACAGAGCAAATATGATGACAGTTTTCTCAACTGAAATGAAAATTTAATTTATTTAGTGTCAGGGCTGGTTGTGTTTAACTTGATATAGGATACAGTTATTTAACTTATAATGTCCTTGAGCATGTGGGTGTGGACAGATAAAGTTCTAACGACCTTGACCCCATCATTAGCATAAAGTTATAAAGATTACATCTTATTTATTGCAAGTGCTTTATAGTTTAAACAAATAATTGTGTGGATTAAAATTATGAACCTTTTTCTCTAATTAAAATTATGTTAAGTAATAAAAACTTTTTTAAATCATTTCATAACATTTTATTTTAAAACCAGTTACACGGATGGAGCCAAAGACTAAAAATCTGTTGTCTCGTGATTTCGACCAGGGCAAGATTCTTCTTGATTTCGAACACACCCAAAATGTCGGGGCTACCTAAATATCCATTGTCCAGATTGTGAGCAAGTTATCAAAAGAGCAACTCGTGGGAATACTTACTAGAGAGTGTGGCCCGGGAATTAGGGCTGATCACAGCACTCATCGGCCACCGGGAATTACTCATAACCTAACCTAACCTGACCTAACCTAGGAATACTCATGTATGTAATTTGGCTGAATTTATAATAACAAGGCTGAAAGGTAGGCCACACGATCGATATGAAATTGCTGGTTTACCCTTTTGTCTAATAATTAGGGGTGGAATGGAAGAACAAATACGGAGTGTCGACAATCTAGACTCCTCATATGTCAAAACCAGATAATCCTCTCCATGCACCCACGTGTTTGCATTCAGGATTCCTGCAATCTGGACTGTCTGCAATCTGGTCTGTCTGCAGTCTGGAAATTCTGCAATATGGTCTGTCTGCGATCGGGAAATTTTACAATCTGGAATGTATGCAATCTGGACTGTCTGCAATCTGGAAATTATGCGAACTGGAAATTATGCAAACTGGAAATTATGCAATCTGGTCTGTCTGCAGTCTAGAAATTCTGCAATATGGTCTGTCTGCGATCTGGAAATTCTGCAATATGGTCTGTCTGCGATCTGGAAATTCTGCAATATGGTCTGTCTGCGATCGGGAAATTCTGCAATATGGTCTGTCTGCGATCGGGAAATTCTGCAATATGGTCTGTCTGCGATGGGGAAATTCTGCAATATGGTCTGTCTGCGATCGGGAAATTTTACAATCTGGAGTGTATGCAATCTGGACTGTCTGCAATTCTAGACTGTCTGCAATCTAGACTGTCTGCAATCTAGACTGTCTGCAATCTAGACTGTCTGCAATCTAGACTGTCTGCAATCTGGACTGTCTGCAATCTGGACTGTCTGCAATCTGGACTGTCTGTAATCTGGACTGTCTGCAATATAGATGACACTTAAATGTCAGGATAATCTATTCTGGTTTGGTGATGATGGGAAGTTTGATATTGGAATTCTGGTCGATGATATCTGAGTGTATTTTTTAAAATGGTTTCCCACTATCCCGCTGCTCAAACTCGCTTAAATTTTACTCTAAGTTCAACATTATTCATCTCTATACCATGAGTAAATAGCCTCTATACGGCATGTCCGCACGAGCAAGTAAAATTGAGTGCACCAAAAAGCAACAGCCTAGTACGTATGTTTTATCCCATGTTGGACAATCTACTATTTAAAATTCTCCAAACTAACCTGCTATATAAAACCTAACGTCTACCGAGTCTGCATACGCTTCATTATTTCCCATATCCATGAATTATTTTACATGCTATCCCCCCCTATCGCCTTCAAGCTTCGACCCCCTTTCATTCAAACAAAACTCTATTTCTAGTCCACACACGCCCGATGCCGTATTTATTTTCATTGACAAATTGTTTCGTGAAACACATTAGATGCTTTTACGACCCATTTAACTTATAACATGTTTCAACCATATTTATTTGGTCATGGGTGAAGCAGTGTGGATTTGCGGGTTGAAATAACCGTGGAAATACCGGTTATTGCAATCTCTCAGTAGATTAGACGATTATGTAAATAGAAATCCCTGCTAGCGTGCGTGGAAATTGTTTGTCAGAGTATGAGCATTCAGAGCGAGGACATGACATCAATTACCAGATTTCGTGGGGATAGTTAAGTTATCAAAGCGCCCGTGTACAGTCCGTTGCTACTTATCTGGAAAACCGGCAGGCCAGGCAAAACACTGGAAGTTCCCATCTCCTTCAATACCCAAAATTGTTAAGACAGAAATGAAACAAACATTCTAATATTGTTTATTATAGATGGTAAGAAAATGTTCAAAAATAATTTTTCAGTAAACTACCCTTTAATAAGTTTTCCATAAAAATAATCACAATAAATACGCTTTATATATAAATTATAAATAACTTTGTTCAAATATCTTTAATCAATTTCTAATGTTCAAAAATTAGTTACTTTGTAAACTACCCCTATATTTGGAATTTGTAAAAATAAAAATATATTTTAATTTATTATGACAGGTTATACCCAGATACCCAGTTCAAGGCCGATTCCAACCAATTTCAAGTTTTCTATAATTTGTGGCAGGTAAACTACCTCTAACATTGATCATGTAAAATAGTCCCTCAATACCAACAGCAAACCAAATCGTTAGCTATTTTCAAAAAAACTTAATTTTGAAAAATCAGTCATCAGATATATATATATATATATACATACATATGCATACACATACATATATATATATATACATACATATGCATACACATACATATATATATATATACATACATATGCATACACATACATATATATATATATACATACACATATATATGCATACACATACATACATATATATATACATCTATATATATATATATATATATATATATATATATAAATATTTATTATAACTTTATCTTTGTAAATTTATCCTATATATACATACATACATAGGATAAGCTTACATAGGTAAAGCTCAAATAAATATATATATCAAGAGAGAATGGTTAAATAATTAATAACTTGACTAAGTTTCACTTTTTATAAAAAGAAGTGTTTAACTTTCCTTATCTTCATTATATTATATTCTATCCCCGTCTGCTTCCCACTGTTTTGATGAATCGAATGAAAGGGTTCCCTTTAGAGTATAATAGAAAGGGTTCAATTATTCCTTATACAAACCCTTTGGTATAG
>CABFOV010004313.1:0-18001 GCA_902141375.1 Timema poppense | reverse complement strand
TATATATATATATATTATCAACGTAGAATGTATTCTCTTTGAAATCTAACACAAACGGCATGTAGGGAAGAGGGCTCGTTTAGACGCTAACAGGGGAGCTAAAAGGATGAGATGTGGCGAGCAGCAGGATGTGTAATCCACCCCGCGAACAAAAAACAACCAGAAGCATCTAGAACCAGTCACCGTACTACCGACTCAACATTTCACTCATCATAGGGACGTTTATCCTATGCTTTGACATGGGATAATAGTATTTACTGCTGCTGGAGATCTCGAGTTCAACAACGTCAAAGGAGAGTTTGCTGACTACAAGAGAAAGCTGGCAAGGACTAAGACTGGAAAAGAAATTAAGAGTCTTCATTAAAAACTTTGCCAATACTTCTTACACGTTTTTCTTCACTTCAACTAACAAGACTTTGAACCTGGGCCACAGACAAATGATATACCCAGATACTCAACCTCCAGGTTAAAATGGTTGCGCTTCTTTTGAAAGCTTGAGTCCTTCACCACTAGGATCGCTACGTTCAGTCCTATCATCACCTAGCAGTGACACTAGTGAAGCCCAGTGTTGAAGGACTCAAGCTGGCAAAAAGAGCGAAGCGAAACCCCCCATAAGGTTGAGAGTCTGTTTCTTACTTGTCTGTGACCTGGGACTATAATAAAGAACCGTTATTTACATCAACGGAGGATCTAATAATCATTTTAAGGTTGAGCAAGAACAAGATTAACGACAGATAGCTGACTCGGCACTCAAGTTCGAATTCCGGGTGGGAACACTAGAGTTGGGTTAGCCTCCAGCAAAAGTGGCTCTCAATACTTGTTTTCAGGATTTTCCTGTACATTAATAGTAGCTAACTCTATAATTTATATAACATTTTATTAAATCGTTGTTAACCCTTATGGTAAAAATACTAGAATGATCTGAGAGCTTAGCCTCCTTTATTTTTAGGGGGTCATTCATCCCTACTATCCATATTTAATTATGTTAAGGGGTTATGGTTGAGGGAGATACAAATTTGAGGAAATACACCCCATTTGTGTAAAGGGTGTGTGGCAAATGGCTTACAACAAACTACTTTCAGTGTATCCTTCCAGGATTCATAATCAAACCTTCATGTCACCAGCAAACTAGACTGGAAAAGAAAAATTACGTTTAATCCACAAGCCCACCGATCCGGGCTAGGAGCTTTATCATATCTACTTTTTTAATAAAGAAAATGTCCGACTACTTTTTGAAAGACTTAAATCCAGACCTCGGTGAATGGTGTACGATTAATTGAAACGTAACAAGATATTGTTAGGATAGTCAATCCCCGCAGCTTACGGTGGGCAGCAGGAATAGGAGAATATAGGAGTGTTCAGAGTATTTACTGGCAAACCCAATGGGAAGAGACCATTGGAAAGACCCAGACGGAGATGGAAGGATAACATTATAATGGACTTGAAAGGGATAGGGTGTAGTGAGGTGGACTGGATAGAACTAGCTCAAGATAGAGATGGGTAGCGTACTTTTGTAAGTGTTTCGAGTTCCTAATGCCATAAACAAAATATAACTATTATTATTTTTATAGTACTGTTAAAAACCAAGTTATGTATAAATATCCTTCTTAAAGGATTTATCTCCCAGTCAATATATTGTTTTCTATTATTTTTTTTAGTGAAAGTTAGAGGAAATTGAGATAGTTAACTTCCTTCGAAAATAAACTATGTTGGAGCAGATTCTGATCGGTTGATCCTTTCCTGGGATCATTGGGGTCGCAGAAATGACCCTGGCTACTTGTGTTGTTAGGAACAAAGTGGTTTCAACCGTCAAATGGGTATGAAAGTGCCTTTAAGAAATTATCAGCTCGGGCGCATTACAATTGAACCACGTAAATATGTTATGATCTGCGTTTAAAATGGGTAGTGTTAATACCACATTACAGTTGGGCCACATATAAAATTTACGTAACTATTATTATTATTATTATTATTATTATTAGCAACACGTCATACTACTCGTTCGGGTTATACGCACTTATGCTAATGTGTAATGGTAGGGTGATTGATAGATGAAATGAAGGACCTACAGTTTAACGTGGAATCCGAACAACGGTTGAGGCCTGGCATTCCATACATTCACAAGATGTCTTGTCAGAGGTGAAGGAAGGGTTTGGCAATCAGATAGATCTGTGCCAGGACCAAGGATTGAACCACGGACACCTTACCCCTAGACAACCAGGTCACCAAGAAGTGGTCTTTTAGCCCAATCCATTTGTGAGCTTATGAGGGAAACTGATCTCGTGATCCAATCCACCTGTGAGCTTAGGAGGGAAACTGGTCTAGTGACCCAATCCACCTGTGAGTTTATGAGGGAAACTGGTCTCGTGACCCAATCCATCTGTGAGCTTATGAGGGAAACTGATCTCTTGACCCAATCCACCTGTGAGCTTATAAGGGAAACTGATCTCTTGACCCAATCCACCTGTGAGCTTATGAGGGATAACTGGTCTCGTGATCCAATCCACCTGTGAGTTTATGAGGGAAACTGGTCTCTTGGCCCAATCCACCTGTGAGCTTATGAGGGAAACTGATCTCGTGATCCAATCCACCTGTGAGCTTATGAGGGAAACTGGTCTCGTGATCCAATCCACCTGTGAGTTTATGAGGGAAACTGGTCTCGTGGCCCAATCCACCTGTAAGTTTATGAGGGAAACTGGTCTCGTGATCCAATCCACCTGTGAGTTTATGAGGGAAACTGGTCTCTTGGCCCAATCCACCTGTGAGCTTATGAGGAAAACTGGTCTCGTGACCCAATCCACCTGTGAGCTTATGAGGAAAACTGGTCTCTTGACCCAATCCCCCTGTGAGCTTATGAGGGAAACTGGTCTCTTGGCCCAATCCACCTGTGAGCTTATGAGGAAAACTGGTCTCTTGACCCAATCCACCTGTGAGCTTATGAGGGAAACTGGTCTCGTGGCTCAATCCACCTGTGAGCTTATGAGGGAAACTGGTCTCTTAGCCCAATCCACCTGTGAGCTTATCGGTCCCTAGGTCCTATTGTAATGGTCCACTCAGCTCTGTCCCAGGAGTTTGTAAATCGAAACTTATCCCAATCCCAATCCCACACCCTAAGCATGGTTTTCATTATTGGAATGCCATACTGCTCTTTATATTCAATCCTAATCCTACTAAAAATGTTATTCTCCACACGCCACATCATTATATCCGTTAGGGCTACACGAATAAACACATTATTGTTTAAATTACGGTGGGATGTGACGGTTATCATAGTGTTGTTGCAGATGATGAATAGATTAGAAGGAAAACACCTACAGTTAAAAATATACCATGCAATATAAAACAATATACGAATGTGCTATTTTATTAAAAATATTTTTAAGACGCCTCCGTGAATGCAAATACTTTTTTGGTCCTTTTTCCAGTATAGGACATTTTGTTTCCTAACATACCTGGAGTGGTAGAAATGTGCCTTTTCTAAAATAAGATAATCTTGAATTCCATTTAACATGTAGATGAACTGCATTTACATTTCAATTTAAAGAATTTATCGGTGCATTCCATTCTAACATGCGAGTGATGTGTTGGTTCAGATGTTGGCAACATTTTTGAAAGGTCACGGTTCATAAGCGAATAAAAAAAATAGTATGCCATTTTCGAAAAAAATATCGTCTTAAAGTTTCATCTTTATATTTATAATATAGCAATTAGTTATTTTTATTAACACACTAATCGTTTGTTTAAAATTTTTGCGGGCAGGATTAAATCATTCGGTGGACTGCATCCGACCCACGGGTTGTAGTTCGCCGACCATTGAGTAAGATCACGCAACCACCGACGCGCGTTTCATTTGTTAGTTGGCACCATACAATGGAGATGAATAGAGTACAGGTAAATTTATTACATCGAAGGATACAGTAAGAACGAAAAAAACCCACCAGTTTTTGGGTTCACTCGCTAAACAGCGTGCTGTTGACTAATGGGGCATTTCACTTGCTATTTAATTGACTAAGACAAAAACAGTTTTCTACTTTTTCCAAGTTAGATTTTAACTCAAATTGAGTTAGCGCTGCCATCTGTTAGACAATCATGATACCTTTAGGATAAACTTGAGATTATGGTTAAAGTAGGTTTTTTCATATATAAACTAATTTAAAAATAAAGTATAAACAGGGGTCTTTATGGTGTTTGAAATATAAATGTCATTTTCCTAAAAAAAATGTGTGTAGTGCGAATGTCATATTTTTTACTTTCTCGCTACACCTCTAAGATAAATGATTGTGATCGCCGTAAAACTCTAACACGAGATTTTGATAAATGTCGAAGATTCATGACCCCCTCAAAAAGAAAAAGTGGTTTCCGCGATGCCATCTGTTTGTACCGTGGGCTAGAGACGAAAATATTTTACAGATCGGGCTAAAACTTGGAAACTGGGGCATTCATAAGGCCTCTTTCCCCCCCCCCTCCCCTCCCCGAAAGCCTTCTGGAATTAGACATCTAATCCTAAATCCAAGGGTAGTTTCTGAAGGGCAAAAAGAGAAAAATATTGCTTTTCTTGAAATTCGCTATAACACTTTTGATTAAATTTTATATCTTGTTAATGTTTGTGATTATAACCAAGATTACAGTTCTCATTTTTCTTATGAAAATGAATTTGAGTGAATACAATTAGCTCTGAGGATATCTTACATTAGGGAAATTTCCAATTTTCATAATATTTCCTCAATTATTTAAGATAAAGATATTTTAACTCAAATTACCTTTTTTTTTTTTATAAAACCAACCATTTCTGAGCTATAAGCAAATATAATAGTTTTAAATTCAAGTCTTTGAAAATGAATTTGATTCTTATGTTCTTTAGGGGTGTAATGTTTCTACAACAATGTATAGACCTATTATTTAGTTTCACAAATCTTACGAGTTTTTATTAAATGTATATTTTAAAGATAAAAGAAGGAGAGAGTTTGTGCGGTGAACCGTACCATTTATTTCTCGTGTGCCCTTAAATTATATTTTCCAAATCCTTTATAATCTTCACAACTAACGTCTCACATAACTAGATGTGTATTCACTTCAATAATTAGAGTAACTGGCCTCATGGTGTAGTGTTCAGTGCATCCGACTACGAGTCCTAGGGTACCATGTTCGATTCTCTCCTGGTACCTTGGGTATTTTTCCAGAAAGATAAATTACTCCAACTGTCACAGGGGTTTCGTTAATTATGCTTAATTTTGGTTTGGGAGTTTTCACTAGTTTCAAACACCCATACTCGCCATCAACGTCATCTCATCGGGACATGTAAAGCGCCTCCACGGAAAGGATGTACGATTAGTACATTCGGGCGTCCCCTGGGTAAGGTACATCAGTATTGGATTATCTTTCCACAAACTGGGCTACACGTGCAATATAATGATACTAATCAGAGTGCAGGTGTTAATTAACTGGCGCCCAACCTCCAAAATCAGTCAGGAGCGAGAAGCTAGTTAACCAAGATTTATTAGATCAGTGGTCTCAAACTAAATTTAATTGAAGGCCAGTTTCAAAAACTCGGAGTGCGGTGGGCCACAGCCTATACAAACATATTTTATTATTAATACTACTATTAGTACCGCGTCTTACTACCCGTTCGGGTTGTACGCACTTACGCTCATGTGTGATGGTAGGGTGATTGTGAGATGAAATGGAAGACCTACAGTTTAACGTGGGATCCGAACCACGGTGGAGGCCTGGCATTCCCCCACATTCACAAGATGTCTTGTCAGAGGTGAAGGAAGGGTTTGGTGATCAGATAAATCTGTGCCGGGACCAAGGATTGAACCCCGGCCGCCAGCATAGAAGTCTGACACCTTAGCCCTAGACCGCCAGGTCACCCTTATATCACTAGAACTTGTTGAATAAAACGTAAATTGACCAACGTGTGAGATATTATCTTGACCGGCCCTGACTTCAAAGGCAGGCAACGTCCATAAATAGCTATTTATTTTAGTTTCTATGTACGTTTGGAACCGCGTCTGAATATTATAGTCTTTGGAAAACAACACCTAGACACAGGAATAGAACCTGAGACCCATGACTTAGTACGCTCATGCTCTTAGCACCAATCTACCCAGGAGTTATTGTGTACATTCTTCAATGAGTCTGTGATGGACATGTGGGGATTGCGAAGATTGCTAGCTATCAGATAACAGAACCACTTGAGCGTTTTATAAGGCCAATAGTACAATGACATTGTAAGAAATGCGTTTATCAGGATGAATTTTCTTTGCATGTCGCAGACAACAGTCATGACCCCTTGGTTTTTATATGTTGTTTCTTGTCGTTTTGGATTTTTGGGTAATTTTTTTGTTGGTGGTCTTTTTGGATCATTTTAAGGCATTTTTGAGTTCTTTTTTTTAGGCATTTATGTTGAGTAAGTATATTTTAAAATTAATATCTTCGATACTTATAAGTGCATAAATACTCCAAACATAGCTTTTTTCAAAACACAGTTATCGGAATAAAAAGATATTGTTGGCCATTAGGTTTGTATTCTAATAAAAAATTTCCACATATAACAACAAAAGGTAAAGACGAGATTTTTAAAATTTAATATATATATTATTATGGGTTTAAACTATAATTGGTGGGCACCACTCCTAGGAATTAGGAGAAAATAATAATAATAATTATTATAAAATGCCTCAAGTTCAACTAATTCTGACAGGGGAACGATGACTCTTAACCCTCGAAACCATTGGGTGTGCTCGGGAAAGTTTTATGGATAGTGCAATGTTAATAATAATTACACCACTCTACCTACATCAATGGTGTACTATAAATCTCTATAAGAGTTGAAGGAAAAAACACATAATATAAAACAAACAATTTGAATAAAATGGATCATTGAATGAAATGTACTAATTTAAACTACAATAAAAAACAATTATTGAAACTATTGTAGGTTATTATTATTATTATTGTTTCATTGCTAACACATTCCGATCCTAACTATAGAATTCCGAATAAATATAATCAAGTTAACAACTTTTTTTCCAAATTCAAAGAGAGTATTTATGCATTAATACAAATGTTGGCTAGAACTAGGTATAAAATAAAATATAAAATGCAATTTAATATAAAGGTTGAAAAACAATGTTAATTAATATGAAAAATGTTTTAAAAGGAATTATAATGTTTATTTCCATATGTCAAAATTGAAATGCACGCTAGTTTTAAAGGTAAATATATCACGTTTTCTTTTCTTGCTTCTTTTATAATTACGAGACAGGCCACTCACTTGTTTAACAGTCCAGCACATGCCTTGGAATCATGGCCGACCGCGAAAACAAAACAAAACACCATCAAACTTCTTGGAAGGATAAATATGTTTAATAAAGAGGTAAGTGTTCTTCCATAGCTCAAAATTAATTATTTCAATTATTTTAAACAGTGTCATATGTTCTTCCTTCCGTTTAGTGGTGATAAATTGTATTATTTATCGCGCACGGCAACACAACGCGCTATGCTGCGGACGAACTTTGAAGTACATCATTTAATTCACCCAAAACAAAAATAAATGGTGAGATATTTACAAATTAGAAAAATATAAGGAAATATATTGTAGGGTGGCAAATTCCATAACAATATCCTCTTTCCTTGTAAGGTTGTAAAATATATATGCGTGTGAGGTTTAGCAGAATCCAAGAGCTCGAGGATTTTATTGTATTTATATATTTTTCAGTTTTCATTTGTTAAGTGCGTGTTTGATCTAGTCATCTGCACTCATTATGTGTTTTTGTCTAAATTATTTAAGTCTTTTTTTTTTTTTTAGATTTGAAGTAATGTTTTTTTTTAATATTCAGGTAATTTATAGGTAGTTTGTAAACCTATTATTTAGGTCATCAAAGTCCGGGCCATACTTGTAAGATATAACCATAATCCGTTTGAGAAAGGCTTGCTACCATACAGGATAATCTAAGTGTACTTGTACTTTAAGGAGAGGAGAAGAGAGAATTTCCTCTTGCTATTAATCACTATGGCCCAGTGTCATAGTCAAATTTAGTACGCCTCAAGTGCGGCGCTACATGAAGTTCATGTCGACACCTACCTAAACCAGAATGGAATGGGCCAGTTTCCTATGTGAGAACGGCCCATTCCACTCGAGTTGAGGTAGGTGTCGTCTTGTATTTAGGATAGCGCCGCACTTGAGGCGTACTAAATTTGACTATGAAACTGGACCTAAGATTTTTAAGTTCTCTCTCTACACTACTAAGTTTGACAAAACTAATTATTCACACAAAACAATAGTTTTACTGGTTGTTCTCTATGGTTGGGAAATGTTCTACTTTACCTTACATAACGAAAAGAAATTGGTTTTCGAAAACAAGGTGCTTAAGAAGATATTTAGTCCAAAAAAGCGATTAAAATACAGGAGAGTGGAGGAGGTTACATAATGATTAGTTAATACTCTGTACTCATCATAAGACATTGCTAAGATGATTAAATCTGGCAGAATACGATGGCCAGGACATGCAGCGCGAATGGAATAATCTAGAATTTTTTTCAGCGTACTGACTGGCGAACCTAATAGGAATACCTAAATGAACGTTAGATGAACGTTAGAGTGGACCTGAAAAATATAGGTTTAATGGGGTGGGCTGGATAGAACTACAGTAGCTCTAGTTAGATATAGAATGTAATGATGGAGACCGGATTGAACTACCTCAAATAGGCTTATGTGGCGTACTTTTGGCAATAAGCTTTCAAGTTTATAATGTCATAGAGTTGTTAAGTAAGTAGGTCAGTAAATATCCTTTTTCAAATATATTACTGGTATTAAATATTTAATAACTCTTTCGGGACGTTAAAAACATCTTTATTTTACGTGATGGATGCACCCAGATGCTACTTTGAGGGGCTTAGGAGGGTGTATGATTTATCGGAGCTATTAATTACAAGTGGTTTTAAGAAGGGTTCTTTGTTTATGACGATACACCTCTTGAATATCAACTCATAAGTGTAGTTTTGTTACTAGACCTCTAAAGATCGTGATCGATCTATATTATAGCTTTAATTAATATGTTTTAAGATTATTTTATCTCTGCGTTTTACTTCTCAGTCCAATTACATTAATGGGATATGGACGAGGGAGGTTAAATTAAAAGGAAGTGTACCTATATTTGTGAGAAGGGAGGGTGGAAAACCATTTTGAAAAAAACACCCTCATTATTCCAAACCGGGATTAGAACCTGGATCTCTCCATTATTGTCAGACCAGTTTATTCTGAGAGTGACGTCTTAGATAAGGAATGACAAACCAATAGCGTGCGTGCCACTGGGTTAAATGCGAGCAAGATTTGCACGCCTACATGAAAAAATATGGATAATATATAAAAGTTTTCCAAACGTGGTATAATTTTTGTGGGATAGTAGTTAGACAGACATTCATGTCACAATGAACTTTGTAAAGTCAACAACTATAGAAACATTGTCCTCGCTCGTACGTGTGAGTGTCTTGTGTGGTGTGGAAGTTTGTTTTGAAAATTAGATTTATCTACAAGCTATTTGAAGTATTTACCATCAACCTCTTTAAATTTGGATGTCCCTAAAACTGTGGGCCGTGGCATACCACGGTGCTGCGAACCCTTCAAAGGTGTGCCACCAAATTTTGATCAGTGTTTGAACGAACTATCTCTGCAAATTAAGATTCACAATTCTTTCGGACATCAAATTCAAGAAAAAGGGGAAGGGAAAATGAGGGAGTTTATACATAAAATGAGAGTCTACTTATCGCTTAAAGGCCTGAATATTTTTCGAAATAACTAATAAATAAAAGTTCAAGTCTCACATTAAATGATTAATAATGATTATAGTTTTAATTATCATCACTATTGCTTGGATCATGATTTTATTGTTAGTTTAAGAACTTAAAACACATTAATAATATTTAGTCTTAAATATTTTATTTACATTTTTAATCTAATTATCTATTTTTTTTTAGTTTCAAACTTAACTTTTTTATTGGTGTTCGCTCTTGAATCTCCTCAAGTGTGCCATCAAAAGTTCTTTTATTCGAAAGTGAGCCACGAACAAAAAAAAAAAGTTGAAAACAGCTGGTCTAGATGCTATTTAGATATGTCCTCGCCTGGAAATTTTGGGAAAATTATATGACTATTATAGAAGCTATTTAAAGTGGTCTTCCCACAGTAAATTTTTAGAGAAATAGATGCTATTAGAAGCCATTTAGTGTTTTCTTCTCCTTAAAATCTTTTAAAAACTAAATGTCTCTAATATTAACTATTTTCGTGGCCATTCCTTGTCAAATTATTGAAATTTGCAAACTTATAGAAGTAAGGCCATTATCCAGCTTTATATTAAAACATATTGTAGAGGAGTGAATAGAATCTAGATGTGGGGGAATGTTTAACAGGGTGGGGACATTCATTCCAAGGGGGCAAAGCCCCCTAACTCACAGGTTTCCTCCTCCACTGGCTATAATCCCAGGCTAAAAAACCAAATGTGAATGTTCAGACATGAATATTCTGTCATTTATTCCCACCAATCAATCATACGAGTACTTAAGCCTACCAGCTATACGCATTGAGTTGAATGTACAAATAAGGGGATTAAAAAAAAATTCCAACAGCCCCCTTTTAAAATCTAATTAAGGCCCTTGGCCCTGTCGAGTGCAAGTATAAAACCTAATTTGTGGGGTAGTGGGCGGGTGAGAGGGTGAAACGCGTGGCGTCACTTCACAGCCGACCAAAGTATCCTTCCGCGCTAACAATAACAGATGGATCACGCTAGCTACCGGACAGATCTTGCGGAAAAATCATACGTTTAGAAATATCAGTTTCCTCTAGAACGAGTGAAATTTTTATGTTAATATTTTCCAACACACCTTCTAAGATAATGTATCGATGTTTATTAATTAATACATTTTCTTATTTTTTGTTATGAAGCCACCAGTTTTCTATTAAAAAATATCAATTCTATCTATATTTGATCTGTTTTTTAATTAATACATTTTCTTATTTTTTGTTATGAAGCCACCAGTTTTCTATTAAAAAAATATCAATTCTATCTATATTTGATCGTTGATTAATTAATAAATTTTCTTATTTTTTGTTATGAAGCCACCAGTTTTCTATTAAAAAATATCAATTCTATCTATATTTGATCTGTTTATTAATTAATACATTTTCTTATTTTTTGTTATTAAGCCACCAGTTTTCTATTAAAAAATATCAATTCTCTCTATATTTGATCACTGTTAAGATCAAATAGGAGCTGTATATTTAAAAAGTATAGATTAATAAACATGCTTCTATTCTCGGAAAAACAGTTTCCGAAAATATAATTGAAAAACAATACAAATTTTAAAGATAACCGTTTGTCCCCATTGCTCTACATCTCTACGCCAAGTGAAAAGGGACAATCGCCTTAATTTCATATTCTGAACTTAAAATATCAAGTCACTTTGGGGGGAAATCTGTCATGTGTTCTTAACGAGTGCTGCGATTTTTGAAGAAATATAAAACATTTATTTGGCACTACATTTATATGACTTAACCCGCCTCGGTGGCGTAGTTGGCTAACGCGTTAGTCGTGTTGAGCTGCTCGACTGCTGAGGACGGGGAGATCGAGGTTCGAATCTCGGTCGGGTGAACTGGGGGTGGTTTTTCCTTAAATGATTTTCCACTCTCCCTCCACGCAAATGCGGGTTCACTTCCTCTAGTTCAACCTCCCCAATTCCTAATCCGTTAGAGTAATTAGTACTTAAAGCGTATAACCCGAATGGGTAGTAATACGAGGCGCTAAATATTATATATGACTTACTTTTTGTGTCCCTTCACCTAGCTTATGTTCTGAAACTCTAAAATATTTTGTAAATTATTTTTGTTGGTATGAAACTTCATCTTCTAAAGCTATACGTTATGGTAAATAAAGTATATAGATGATTAGTGGTAAATAAAGTATTTAGATGATTAGGAAGGCTATATTTATAGGAAATGTGACCGAATCTGCATAATGGGAGAGTGGGAAACAATTTAGGAAAAATCACCCTCAGTACACCCTACTGAACTTCTAACCTCGTCTCCCCTCCATCAGCAGTCCAGTCTACACTGCGAGGGTAGCGCGTTAGGCCATCCGGCCATCGAAGTGGGTGGAGATAAACATTAAATGTATATAATTTAATAGCAAAAGTGATGGATTTTATTTATTTATAGAAATATATTATATAACATAAAATTCTAATATTTTCATTTCAAATCCTATGCAAATAATTTTTTTTTCGATGAGAAAAATCTCAAGCTGTAACGTAGTAGACGATATTTACATAGTAGTCTCTTTAAGGTGCGGCAGAAGGGAGTGCCAAGTATTTTTTCAGTTTTTATAGAATATAAATTTGTTGGCAAAAATTAATCAAATATTTCTCCAGTAGCAACGTAGAGTTTAGTTTTCTGCACATGCTAATATCAACAGATCTTTAATATTTGTCAAGAGTGTCCTGGAATTTTGTCGAAACATTTTCTCTTTATTTAAAATGTTTTGACAACATTCAAGGACACCCTTGACAGGTATTCAAGATCTGTTGATATTAGCATGTGCAGAAAACTAAACTCTACATTGCTACTGGAGAAATATTTGATTTATTATGGTCAAAAAAATGTAAAGCTATAAAAACTGTAAAATTACTCGTGCGCCCTTCTGCCGCACCTGTGTTTGAGTCATTTTTCTATAATGTATAGCCAATAAGGAGTTCTCATGGATATAGCCCAGTCTTACACCAAGCCAACATATCGAAGGACATGGTATTGCTAGCCGCACTACGCCATCTCTTAGCATAAGTATATTGATGGTACGACGCCAGGTCTACCGTAGTTACATATCTGTCAAATACGTTTTACATATCACGCTAAGCAAACTGTCAAGGGAAGGTTGGAATCATAAATCAGATTGAAACACTTTCATACAAGAGATGCATATTTCTCGGCTGAATTTTTCATCTCGCATATGATCCGATCCGTCTTCCCAGAGATTCTTATGAATGATTGCATAAGACACCTCTAAGATCTGTATGGAAAGGTTTTTGGATGATTAATTTATTAAATGCATTTATTAGTCCTGTTTTTTTTTTTTTCATACAACCCACAAATGTTCAATTGGTCTTAGCACATGGCGAGAAATTAGAGAAAAGATTTTATTAATTTATAAAATGTTTACTTAAGCTCAAATATGGAAAATATTTTTCTTTTTCTTTTAAAATATCATTGTAACACATTTATTTGTTTTATATATCCCAGGATTACAAATAACCAGAATTATGAATGGAATATTGTTTGATCCCAGGATATGAGCTACACATACACACCTGTATTTTAGGACATTGCACTCTCGTTCACATTATCTTTAATATGGGGTAGTAACATCAAAACATGATAGGCATTTTGTTTCAATGATTATGCTTGTAATAATAAAAATTAAAAAACTTGTGATATAATTCGGTATGTTTTCTTTACTTGTTCAATCACATTTTGGTACATACTTTAAAATATTTTCGCCAAATTTTCACAAAAGATGGGAATTCCTCGAAATCTATGGTGTATATATATATTAGTACCTTCTCAAAACATAAGTTTAAACAATTAATTTATTTTAGCAATTTCTTGAAATGGTTATTTGAAGTCAAGGTCTTCAAATAACCTTTTAAAGGAAATGGTAAAGTAAATTAATTGTTAAAACTTATGTAGTTGAGAGGGTACTAAAAAAATAATGTACAATTTTATTGTTAGTTACTAAAACTAGGAGGCATGAAAACCAGGGTTCTATAGTTATCAAAAATCAAGGTATTATCTCCCCTCTCCTTTTATTATCTATCATCCTACCACGTCTTTTTACTCCTCTCAATAACCACCCTCGATTAACCTTCCAGCTTTCCTTCCTAACGGCTCTTTTGTCACAAATCCTCCCCAGGATCAAAAGCCTAATCCCCTTCTCACCTTCAATTCCAGTTCCTCAATCTCCTCTGACGGTCAGTCACTTTACCTTACCTCTTCTCTCTCCTCCTTGGGACTACGCCCCCATTCTGGAATCACAATGTCACCTTCAGTGACGATGACAACCACTTGAAACGGGACATATTTTTTGGACCGTAAGTCCTTCTATAGCTATTTATTTTTTTTGCGTTGCGTTCAACACAAGGGCTATTCTTGGCTGGTGAAATTGATATGACGTAGAAGAAAATCTAAGAGTAGGTCACTCGTTAGGCTGCTGGCAGTGTTTCTTTCTTAGAGTTTGATTTTTTCCCACTGGTTTACTGAGTTATGTAACTCTAGTTATGGAATGAGCGATATGGTTGGAGTAAAATATATGTTGTAGGGTGTGAGTGGCTAAGCGAATGGTTCGTAGGTGCCAGATAGAAGGGTGATAAGACTGGTTGAATAGAGATCTAGAGAAGGTGGAATGGTTGGTGCGTGATGGCTATTCTATTGGATACTGTGCTAGACGGGGTAAGAAATTCTGCGAGCAAAATGGCTTCAGGTTGAAAGAGATGGGTGACTAATCACTGGCAGTGATTTGATCACCATCGCTCCCAGTAACTAGTGAACATCGCAGACAAACTCTTCATTTTATTAATATAGATAAATAGATTCAAATACATCACAGATAGCCTATCTAAACTACAATTTTACTACTACCTATAATTAGGAAATTAAATATGAATTATTAATCCTGGTTCCATTTTGATCAATTGAGAAAGTAAACCATATTTGATTTGTCACATGTAGACTGAATTTGTTGAATAATATTTAAAATGAAAGGTAATAAAATGTTTTAAAAAAGATTATATTTGATCATAATTTTTAAACCATAAATATGTTTAGCTGCATGGTGTTTATTTACATTTTCAGCATCACAATTACCAAGACAATATGGTGGAATGTGAACGAAAGGGTGTTAATTTCCCTTGCGATAATCACGTCCAATTAAGAAATCAATCGCATTTTAACTCTATCTAACTTAATTAAAATACCATCCCTAGAAAATACAAACGTGGTTTATTTTTCGGATGAAAGAGGATGAAAAAGCTAATTAATCATTGCAAGTGGCAGGTAATTATTATCTGGAATGAATGCAAAAACCTATTCCATTATGAATGTTGGCCTAATTTCCTCATTTTTGTTGTAAACCAATACGTAGTTGTAGGCCAATGAAAGTTTACATAGCAGAAAAATAATTAAAACCCTATCACGTTATTAACGGAATGATGACTCGAAAGTTTTTAGAAAATTTAACATTATAGCGAAGAGTTAGCTCATATAAAACCATACTACGTTAATTATATTGTTATAATTATTTTAAAGTTTTGACAGTCTTGGTAGATGTCTAATTTTATAAACAAAAAACTATTAACCTAATGTCGATTTGTTATTGAAAGTAATTAAGTTTAATATATTGATTCATTTTTATAAAATGAAAGTTCAGTCATTTATCTAAATAATGCATATTAAATATTTATTTATGTAAGATATACAATTTATTTGTATCATTATTTAAAGATTTAAAGATATAGTAAAACTAATAGTAATATATAGGTAGCATATTAATGCTCCCTAAAATAATAGGATATCAACTATAACTATTTCATTTTACTTTCAAACGTCTAATAATTCATAAAATTATTCTATTAATTTTATTAATTATGTAGACTGTACAGTATTCGATAATTTTTGTTTTTTTAAATGTAATTCAAGGGCTACATATCTAATTCCCAAAATCTCTCGGGGGAGCCTTATGAAATCCCTGGATATACAATTTCAGACCAATCATATTCTTGGTTCTAGGCTAAGGTACAGCTATACAGTGACAGTCAGATGGCATTATGAAATAACTTTTTCAGTTTCAGAGAGTCATGAAACGTCAACATTTATCAAAATCTCGACTTTGATTTTTTGACTATGACAATAATTATCTCTCCGAGGGTTCGTGAGAAATTAAGAATGCATATAGACTCGCAGTAAATGTTGGTTCACCTTGCATCATTGATCTCGTTTGGAATAAATAAAATGCTTGGCATTAGTCTTCAAAAAGCTACACAAATCAACAACATTAAATCAGGGATATATCTATATTCTCTCTGCACAATACAATAGTAAAAGTGTCATATATTTATATCTTGTAGTGGACTAACTTATAACTTTAAAGAGTATTAATTAATATATATTTTATTTGTGCAAGGTCGATCAGTTGTCCACCTCGCTATACAGGGCGTCCCAGAATTCTCTCCTTTCTGGATGTAGGTCCAAACAGCTCCGGACACTCGGATCAGTGTTGATGTCCAAGTAGGTTTGTTTAAACTCCTCAACAGAGTCCCAAGTGAGGTTTAGATCTTCACCCAAGTCTCTGTTAGCAACACAATTCATTTTGTTGAATTTGAAACTCTAATGTTACCGTTTAATACGTCACGTTTATAACCTTTTTGCCCCCTCTCCTTCCCAGCTACATATTGATAGACTGGGCGGTAGCCTCATTTATGTCCTTATAAACCTAATATCTGTTTGTTAATTTTAGGCCCAATCTTACAATGTCACATTCTATTCGTTAGGGCTTAACATCAGGTTAAGTGATAACAAACAATACTTCTGATTTTACAATGTTTGGTTGGCACTTATGTCCACGTAAAAGGGCTTGTAGAGTTAATGTGAGGTCTATCTTCTGGTTAGCAAACATAACGTACATATTAACAACGTTTAACATTCCGACATATTGTTTCCAAGGCAATCGTTATTAATTAAAGTGAGGTTAGATTGATTTACATTATGAAATTGATGATTTATTGTTTGATTATGATGACTTTGAAAATGAGTTACAAGCTCTAAGGAACCCAAGACTTCGAAGACCAGAAAAATACTTGGAATGAAATAACTTCCTGAAATTTTACAACGAATAAGAATTTTTTTTTTACGTTTTCGTTTAAATAAAAATACAGTTTTAGAAATTCTTGAAATGATTGAAAACCAATTAGAATAGTTTATTTTAAATAGTTTGATTGTATTTATCTATTAATTCAATTAGCAACATTTACTCTACTTTTCTAAAATTTAAAATTAGTTTTTATGATTTTCAAAATACATTTTAGCAGACAGATAAATACGATAAAAGATAGCAGATAGCCTTACACAAGAGTGATAAATTAGACTTTATTGATTGAATAAGTTTTCATAATAGTTTCATAGACGTAGTAATGACGTGCTTATATTCGCTATGGCCAAATTAATCCAATCAAAAGTTTTGAAACAAATCTAACGAAGGCTCCTAAAAAGGTAACGATAAGAACTAATGGAAGGCACCTGTTCGTAATTTTATGAGCACATAAAAATAGTATTTTAAAATATAATGCCAAGTTTAACCAAAGGTTAGACTTTACAAACAATTAAGTTACAAGAACTTTGACGAGGCATTGTAAGATCGGCCTTAAATCCCTGAGTTTTAGACCAAACCACTCTGTATTAGGTCTAAAAGGCGAGTCCCCGAGCTGAAGCACCTGAACAGCTCTGTATCAGGTCTAAAAGGCGAGTCCACGAGCTGAAGCATCTGAACAGCTCTGTATCAGGTCTAAAAGGCGAGCCCCCGAGATGAAGCATCTGAACAGCTCTGTATCAGGTCTAAAAGGTGAGTTCCCGAGCTGAAGCACCTGAACAGATCTGTATCAGGTCTAAAAGGTGAGTACCCGAGCTGAAGCACCTGAACAGCTCTGTATCAGGTCTAAAAGGCGAGTACCCGAGCTGAAGCACCTGAACAGCTCTGTATCAGGTCTAAAAGGCGAGTCCCCGAGCTGAAGCACCTGAACAGCCTTGTATCAGGTCTAAAAGGCGAGCCCCCGAGATGAAGCATCTGAACAGCTCTGTATCAGGTCTAAAAGGCGAGTCCACGAGCTGAAGCATCTGAACAGCTCTGGCCGACCGTGCTCTTCACACAATGCGCTCCGCAACGTCACAGAGAGCACGCCTACAGACCAA